>AWOL01S0189525.1:12439-25501 GCA_000715115.1 Nicotiana otophora | reverse complement strand
GAAAATAGAGCAAAATTGCCCTCAGTTTGACTTTAGTTTCAAATATGCCCTTATTATGATGAGTAGAGATTTATATTTGCCCCTCAAAACTAACAGAATGTTTTTTTTTTTATCAAAATCCTTCTATTTTAGGGTCAAATATTTATTTGAGTTACTATTTCTAAAACAAGAGGAAGAAGAAGAGAATAAAATGAGAGAAAAAGAACATGTAGAGTTTGTTTAAAAAAAAGAAATTCATAAAATATTTTATTTTACTCCAAGGATATCTAATCATATCTCTCAGTTTTTGTCTTTGTGACCATTACTACTTTTTTCGCAATTGCAATTATATGCATAAATTTCAAAGGAATAAAATTAATATTTTATAGATTTTGTTCTTTCCAGCATAACAAAGATTGCAATTTCTTTAGCAATATCAAAACTTGTTGCCAAGTGTCTATAATAACTCCCTGTAATTATCTATTTACTTTCAATTTTTCACTAATTTAAGCTAGCGTTTGTACATAGATTTTGTTGAAACATGTAAATTATTTTTTTCAAAGTTGTGTTGAAAAATAATTTTTAAAAGTTGAAGTTGCATTTGGACATGCATTTTACTTGAAAAAAATATTGAAGTGTTGTGAATGGAAGAAAAATTTTCACCCAATTTGTTTTTATTTTTTTTTTCTTCAAAAACTGATCAAATTCCATGAACAAACAATGTTTTCGATTTTTTTGGGAAAAAAGTAGCCAAAATCTATGTCCAAACAGGAGCTAAGAATTTCAATTTCTATTTGGGTTCATGAAGATTTATATTTTTCCCATGAAAAATATTTGATTTTCTAAAATTGGTGTTCTGTTTAATTGTTGTTAAATTTAAGGAGCGTAAAAATTTTTAAATAGGGGAAAGACATGAAGATGATGAACAATTAGATATATTTCAGATCTTCTAACCATTTTTATGTGTGTAATTTTCTTGTTAAATTTTTTTACGAGAAATTTTCAGTGTTAATAATTATTGTCTTGCAATGTGGCACTCCTTCATAATAATAAAATATATTTAAATGGGTAAAAGTAAGAAATTAAAAGTTTTTTACTTTTGAGGGTTTAATATGAGCCAGTCCACTTATCATAAGGACATATTTGGGACCAAAGTTAACAAAAGGGTAAATTTGTTGTATTTTCCATAAATGAGGGGACAAATCTGAACCAATCCACTAATGATAAGGGCATGTGCGAGATCAATTTCAAAATAAAGACAACTTTGCTCTATTTTCCACAATGGAGGGGTATTTTTTGTCTTTTTCCCTTTATCTAATGGAAGAGATAATAATAATAATAATAATAATAATAATAATAATAATAATAATAATAATTATTATTATTATTATTATTATTATTATTATTATTATTATTATTATTATCTCTTCCATTAGATAAAGGGAAAAAGACAAAAAATACCCCTCCATTGTGGAAAATAGAGCAAAGTTGTCTTTATTTTGAAATTGATCTCGCACATGCCCTTATCATTAGTGGATTGGTTCAGATTTGTCCCCTCATTTATGGAAAATACAACAAATTTACCCTTTTGTTAACTTTGGTCCCAAATATGTCCTTATGATAAGTGGACTGGCTCATATTAAACCCTCAAAAGTAAAAAACTTTTAATTTCTTACTTTTACCCATTTAAATATATTTTATTATTATGAAGGAGTGCCACATTGCAAGACAATAATTATTAACACTGAAAATTTCTCGTAAAAAAATTTAACAAGAAAATTACACACATAAAAATGGTTAGAAGATCTGAAATATATCTAATTGTTCATCATCTTCATGTCTTTCCCCTATTTAAAAATTTTTACGCTCCTTAAATTTAACAACAATTAAACAGAACACCAATTTTAGAAAATCAAATATTTTTCATGGGAAAAATATAAATCTTCATGAACCCAAATAGAAATTGAAATTCTTAGCTCCTGTTTGGACATAGATTTTGGCTACTTTTTTCCCAAAAAAATCGAAAACATTGTTTGTTCATGGAATTTGATCAGTTTTTGAAGAAAAAAAAAATAAAAACAAATTGGGTGAAAATTTTTCTTCCATTCACAACACTTCAATATTTTTTTCAAGTAAAATGCATGTCCAAATGCAACTTCAACTTTTAAAAATTATTTTTCAACACAACTTTGAAAAAAATAATTTACATGTTTCAACAAAATCTATGTACAAACGCTAGCTTAAATTAGTGAAAAATTGAAAGTAAATAGATAATTACAGGGAGTTATTATAGACACTTGGCAACAAGTTTTGATATTGCTAAAGAAATTGCAATCTTTGTTATGCTGGAAAGAACAAAATCTATAAAATATTAATTTTATTCCTTTGAAATTTATGCATATAATTGCAATTGCGAAAAAAGTAGTAATGGTCACAAAGACAAAAACTGAGAGATATGATTAGATATCCTTGGAGTAAAATAAAATATTTTATGAATTTCTTTTTTTTAAACAAACTCTACATGTTCTTTTTCTCTCATTTTATTCTCTTCTTCTTCCTCTTGTTTTAGAAATAGTAACTCAAATAAATATTTGACCCTAAAATAGAAGGATTTTGATAAAAAAAAAAACATTCTGTTAGTTTTGAGGGGCAAATATAAATCTCTACTCATCATAATAAGGGCATATTTGAAACTAAAGTCAAACTGAGGGCAATTTTGCTCTATTTTCTATGGCAAATCTGAAACAATTCACTAATGATAAGAGCATGTCTGAGACTAAATTTAAATAACAACAAATTTGCTCTATTTTCCACAGTTGAGGGGCATTTTTTACCCTTTTCCCTTGAATAAATGCGGTGTAACTTTATCGAATGAAACACGTTTCCTTGAGTATACGTGAGTATATGCAAACTCGTACCAACGATCAGCTTTTTACAGTCTACATCACAATGAAATGAATCACGTTCCTCAAACTTGGATGTCATGTCTTAGCTAAGGTTATATTTTATGATTACAAAATTTCAGAAAGCTTAGGTTATAAGATCGGACATGAACACAGCCCAACTCATTAGCTCACTCTTCTGCAATAAAATGCAATGCATCTTTCTGTTCCTTGCTAGGGCCCTCCATCGCAGTTCGTCAAAAGTGACCTTGCAGTTGTTCCCTCTGGGGCTTGCCCATCATTACTCCTTGCTTTTTCTTCACACCAGTCAGGTGATGCTGATACAAGCTGATTCTACCCTTATTTATAGGCCAGTAAAGTTAGAGAAGCTCGTGAGCGCTTTCTCCTCCATTTCAGCAAGCTGACGGCAGAATATTTCAACACTGTGTGCCTCTTCTCTCAATGGAATTCTGAACTCCCTCCACTGATATTCACGAGAACCATCGCTCCTTACTGGACCTAAAACTTTCCCCAGCACATCAAATCCTTTCTGATCTATAGAAAGCAGATAGGCATCCTTCACATAAAACCAGCTATCAGTTTCTCTTCTGCGTATCAGCCAGTAGTAATTTATATATTGACTGAATGACAATGCAAATTAGCAGGCCAAGGACAATATCTGTTGATGTTCAGCATGGATTTATGGCTTAAGGGTATCACGAATAGTAACAAGCAGGATCACATCAATGATATGCTGCAACAATTATAAGTCAAGACATAAAATCAAAGGATCTCCCAGCCATGAAAGCTGGAAAAAAAAAATGGCCGTGAACATGTGTAAACATTTGCCTGGTTATGCACAAACAATGTTTCGAGTTTAATCAATTGACACGCGAAGGTATATTGGCCCTAAATACACTGCTACAATTTATCTTCGAACTTCCAAGCAAAAGTAGAAGTAAATCGCCTACTAGATTATTAGCAAGAGAACTCAGAGAACAAATACATTTTAACCAAAGCTTTCAGAGACTACCAGAAGATCACCTTTGCATTCTTATTCAAGTGTGTGATGCAGAAGAGAATTAGAGCTCTACGCCTCGCCTCACTTTGATTAATTCCATCAATTAGGCTCATAGTATATGATGCTACAAATGGAAAACATACATTTAGAGCATAATGCTAATGAGAATGCATTGGTCCTCAAAAAGATCAGATACGCAGCAAACATCAACAGTTGAGTTCTAAGTCTCTTACATAAAGGATCAGGCTTTGTTGCTTGGACTTCCTCAAGATCTACTTCATGAGTCCCTCCAGTACTATCAATATACATGCATGAACTGTGGAGTAGATAATTTTCCATATGTCAAGACATATTTCTAGTCAGTTTTCAGATTTATTTAATTATTCCATCCATCCAATTTATGTTATACATTTTTCATATTGCAATGTTCCAAAAGCTTCTTTTTTTTTTTTTTGGGGGGGGGGGGGGGGGGGGGTTAATTTGGTTCCCAAAATTGTTTGCACACTTGTACACAATAATGTACTCAGAGGTTTTCAAGAGTTTAAAGCAAATAAGCAATTCAAGAATAAACAATTCAACCATTATAATATGCAAGTTAACTAACTCCGTAATTTTCAAGCACAGTAAAATTGCATCACATGCACAACCAGGGAGTAAATTAAAGAGAAGCTACAGCCTATATAAGTATTTCTGGAGATCCAATCCCATTTATCTAAAAGGTGACAAATTTTTAATACATGTTTCATCGAAAAGTTCACAAAAATTTGAGTATAGGTATTACCTAGGAGGATAAGAATATCAATCAACAATCACAACGATTAGCAATCAAACTAGGTTCCAGAGCCAGTCGTGCTAATAGTAGCTTTAAGAAAGCAGTGCAAACGTAAGGATCTCATCTCAAGCTTCTTTTGTTTTCTAGTTGAATAAGTAGTCATCTCAACAGCTTAAAGTCATTTCCATGTTTGACTCAGTTTAATATTGCAGAGGGCCAGAAGGTTAGGAGGAATCAAAGATCACACTTTAGAAGACTACATAATAATCCTTCATCTATAAAAAAAAAATAAAAATTAAAAGAGTACATGATAATCTAGCTTAATTAAATCTTTTCACCTTGGATTGAACTTGAACACAACATATCCTTTGTCCGCATCAAATAATTCCTGGAGTTTGTCACCTCGGCATGTAACACCAAGGGAAGATGAACTCAATATACCCAAAACGGAGTAAGAGAATTTCTCTATCATGCTCCTTTCAGATGATATGACTTCCTTAAGGCTCTCTCTAGCTAATTTAGCCTGTCATGGAGAGAAAGAAGAAACAGTCAGGGAAATCACTTCTTACACCGCATGAAGTTGTTTAGTGAAAAGAAACAAATTTCATTCCAGTAACGGGTCTCTTTTAGATAGCCAATTTAGCTGTATAACAGGTAATGGTTACGAGCTACCACTATATCAACTCAGCTCCTCAGTTAGCATATACTACACAGAATTGTCTAACCAAACAATTTTATGAAAAGCAGAAATATAACTATGAGAAGCCATATCACGGCCATTGTTTTTGTAAGGATTAAGATGTTGGGCAATGATAGGTGTATCACCCAACAGATACATCTTTCCACTTATAAATTTGTTAAATGATGTGTACTATATATATAGGTGTAAAGAATGCCCTGTAAATGATAGTGACTCCATACTTGATATCATATAATCCTTGTAAGTTTTTGTAGTAGGGGATTCTTTACTGTTTTTGGATGTATTTTGTCACTTTTAGCAGCACAAAATTTGTGCTGTTTTCTTTTATAAAATGTTACCATTCTCAAAAAATGAAGTGTACTATATATACGTATTAAGAATGGGAAGCCCAGAAGTTAAAAGTTAAATCACAAATATACCATTTTTACTACGTACAAATAATAAAAGCAAAACGCTACACAACAACCCTAATTAAACCCACGGTTTCATATATGAAGCGATGCGCACCTTCGGACAACTTCTATTGAACGAAAACTTCTTCATTCAAACGACTTCACTTCTTTTGTTCTTCTATTATCAAATTATTGCTACTTTTTGGAGTATCAAAGATCTTCAAAAATCATGTCGCCACTGCAACGGAAGATGCCCCTGGGCGGATGCCAGAGGGCAGAAGAATACGAGAGAAGGAAGAATCAACTTTAGGATCTTTGTCATGCTGGTTAGGCTGAATTTGCTGCTGACTTGCAGGATATAGTTTGTCGCCTGGTGCTTTCTAAATGTGTATATACGGTAAATTTGATTTCCCTGAGAATACATTGGTGGAATGTTCACTTTTAATTAGTCTCTCAATTCTGATAACTAAGTAGTAGAAAAATGCTTTTGATGACGATGCCTTGTAAAATACCATGGTTTTAATTCTGAATTTGTGATTATTGCCTTTTCTAGAGATGATAATAGCAGCATTAACCTTAAGGGGTCGTTTGGTAGGATATATTAGGGAAAATAATACATGTATTAGCTTTGGTATTATTAATCCATTGTTTGGTAGTATTTTTTAACCTATGTATAACTAATACTTGTATTAGTTATACACTCTATTCAGTACTATTCTTATACATAGCAAACCATAGCATTAGCAATAACATTGTTTTTAATACATGGATAAGTATGTATAAAGATAGAATTTCCCGTTCAAAACCTTATCCAAATCTTTTTTAAAGAATGTGGAGGGTATTTTTGTAAACAAACAAAAAAAATTCAAAATTATGCAATGCATGTTATTTTTAATACACCAAACCAATCAGTCAATAAGAAATAATCTCAGCATAACCGATCTCGGTATTACTAATCCCAGCATTACTAATATACCATATTCAGTACTATAGTATACACCCTACCAAATGGCCCTAAGGATAAAGACTTAATTCTGGCATTATATATTGTTGAAAGAGTTGATAATGATACCATTCTATGCAATTGTTGTGTTTGTAATAGGTTGACTTAATAGAAACGCAGAGAAAGAGTTACATGCCTATGTGTTTTCAGGCAGTAAGTTGCCTCCATGAGTTGATTACATGAGAAGTTAGATTAGTGAGAACAATTCAAAATTTTCCTGGCCGGCAATAGGAAAAGTTTTACCATTCTAGGAGAAATAACTTATGCTGCCTGTGCCAAGTCAATGCAATTAAAACCATTAGCTTCCTTGGGCTTTCACCGTAGTTTGTTACTATTAAACATCAAATGCAAGTGTTTATAAGAGAAATAACTTGGTTTTGGTTATACTATTTTCATGCTCTAGTCTGTTCGGCAAGCCTGACACATTTTCTAAAAACTATTTTGTAAAAAAAACTTATCTTTTGAAAAATATTTTTCAAGATAATGCTTTCAGGTATTTTTTGATTGGAGGGTGAAAAACATTTTCTAGGAAAAAGTATTTATTAAAGTTTACTAATAATGTAGCAAATAGAGTGTTCTGATAAAATTTTGAATACTACTAAAGATTGATAATAATGTCTTTTGTGTTGGGGTTTTCTCACAAGCTTTCTTCGTTCCACTATTTTTTGGGGGTATGATATCTTCCTTCGTTTCTTTGACGGCACCAAATTTTTTGTGTTTCACCAAGTTAACAAATGTCTGAGTACTATTACTATCTCTTTCTTTTTAGTTTTTTTATTTTCTTGTTAGTACATATCACATCCCCTTTTTTTTAAGAATACCCTAGCAGATGGTTTGTTTATTACTAAAACTATGTAGAAGTGTATTGGTATATTTGCTATGAAACAAGTTTCATGTTTTTGCCATAACTTAGAAGAAAAAATCTAAATCTATCCTCTCGAGCTCTCTAGACTCATGGAATTTCCCAAAAGCCTCCATCAGCTCTCCCTTCACTGTGCTCCAACACTGCTGGAAGAAAGCTAATATGAAGCCATCAGGTCCAGAGGCCTAGTCACCAGCACAACTCTAAGCCGTAGCTTCGACACTTTTTTCCTAGATATCGTGCCGAAAAAAGAGGGAGCGACGTGCATCAGAGATTATAGACCTATTAGTCTAGTGGGTAGCATCTACAAGATTATATCTAAGGTGCTTTAATAGACTTAAAAAGGTTCTTGATTAGGGGTGGGCGTTCGGTCGGTTCGGTTCGGTTTGAAGAAATTCGGTTCGGTTATTTGGTTTTCGGTTTTGTAAAAGTAGTAACCGAAACCGAACTGAAATAAGTTCGGTTCAGTTCGGTTTTCTAATTTCGGTTCGGTTTATTTCGAATCGGTTTTCGGTTTGAACATTATCATATTGGGCTCCTTCTATGTAATAATAGGACTAGCGAATTTGTTGTTTTTTCCAAAACTTCGGAGTTCTTGGAAATACTGTGTTTATTAAAAAAAAAATAGACTAAACTTTGCACACTATTATAGATCATAAAATTCAAACATAGAAACTGTGTGTGAAATCCTCCCGGTATACTATCATATATGCTATGGAACTATCATATTACTTAATTGGGTTGGGTCTTTGATGGATTGGACCTAATAGTGTTAATGTATTATATGGGCTTAGCCTATATATAACTTAAAGAATCTATATGCTAATAATTCGATTTTTCGGTTAACCGAACTAAATAAATTAATAACCGAAAAACTGAAATTTTAAAATTTTAAATCGAAACCGACCGAAAAAACCGAATAACCGAAACCGAAATAAAAGTATTTTCGGTTAGGTCGGTTTCTTCGGTTCTGACCGAAATATGCCCACCCCTATCCTTAACTCGAGTTCTTGGGACAAGGCTTTATAAAACATATGCAACCAACATTTATATGAAGCGATAAACCATTACACAAGTTCATACTCTCTATCATTTTAAATAAAAAGACTAGTAAAATATAAATCATGATACAAACTTTTAAAATATTTATATCAACCCATGATTCTAATAAAATCATGCAAAACCATTTCAACTTCATCAAGTCATTGAAATCACGTTCGGCTCCTTAGACCTATACATAACAAAATCATCTTTTATCTTTCATCAGGACTACTATACCATCACCGACACAAGAAGGTCAACTAGGTTATGTATCTAGCAGCAAGTATCATATACCCTACTTACTCAGATCGTCTCATCGCAGTGCCGTATGAATCAACTCAGCCATGCTATTAATAGCACAAAATAACACCTCTCAAGGAGGATACTCTGCCGTAGTCTATACCACAAAGTGGCCATCTACGCCTACACTGACACGTAGTTTCATGACGACGAAACACGATATATCCGAAGCCAATCTTGGAGAACACAAGTAACTCTCAAAATATTTGATACTCCAAAAACAGATTCATAGCCGAATAGCCTCAAAGTATCTATTTTATCAAATCATGACGTTTATAGTCAATCCAAATCGTTTGAATAAAATCAAATAAGATCCTTCTTCATTTCATATTAAGCAATTAACAAAATGAGATTTCAATCCTTAAAGATTTAACAAGTGCTACTTCGAAATATAAAGATTTTAGAAATATTACATTCCTCATTTTATAAAACAACGGTGACAATAGAACTCAAGCGTTTAATCCCTTTATCATCAACATAAGTTTTTAATAAAACTTATAACATTTGTCTCAAGTGTCATTTGCTAACAAGTTTTTGACAACAAGATTTTACAAAATAACATGGCACCATTTCATATGCAACACGACTCAAAGACCATGGTAACATCCTTTCCCGCTTGTCCCAATGAGTGCGGATGCACATTTGCGAACAATCTCATGTATCAAGTCAAAACATGTGTTTAGAGAACATCTCTTAAGTAGAGTAAGTTTTAATCAACTTACCTTAAGTCCAAGCTCCAAAATAGTACTATAAGGCTCTAATTCATTTAGAACTCTTAAACGTCGCCAACAAGCCAATATATACACAACAACTCATATTCGTCAAGGACATGTTACAATAACACCAACTAAGTCAACTATTTGTTCAACACTTAGGTCCAACTTTACAAGTCTAGTAAAAATTGATATTCCCACCATAGAAGTCGGTTCTTGAGTTTTTAACTCTAAATCTCTCATTGCATACACAACAATACCATATTCAATAATTGAATTGCTCACAAGATTATAGAGAATATCATTTAACTCATTTTCACTAAATTGACACTATTCGTCGTCTGTACCCACTAGCCAATCTTATTCACAATACCCATTTCTAGGGTTCATCTCCCAACTCAACCAAACCATGATATTTACTCCAAATCACCTTCTATATACTTATTTATACGCAATAGATGAACATTGAGTAGTGGGATTACCTCTTGAAGACAAATCTTGAAAATCTCCTTTTTTGTGTTCTTGGAGGATTTAGAAGAATTTAACAAGTTCCATGATTGAATCTTGTTGCTATTAGTGTTAATCAACCTGAATTACCACAAAACTTGGATAAAAACTCACCTTGTATGATCCAAGTGAAGACTTGGTCGAAATCCTCTTCAAAAGCCCCAATGAACTCCCAAAATTTGACCCCAAATCATCTCTCCCCGACCTAGGGGTATGTATAACCTTCCCAGGTGCGCTGGGCGCATCTTGGCGTGCACTTGGGGCAGCCAACTTCTTCAGGTACGCGGCCACACAGTCGGGCGCGCATGTTGGATAGTGCTCAATAAATTGGTCATAATGTTTTGTACAAAAGTCCAAATGACGAATTGTTTGAACCATTTGAAACTAGACTCAAAGAGCTTTAATTTGATATCCTATCCACAGTGTAACTCATTATACACAGGGAGATATGATCGTTTGAAGTTAGGTCAGGTGCGATTTTGGGCGTCTTTTTCTCTTCAACAATTCTAACTTGTTCCAAGCTACTTCTCCCCACTTCTAAATATCATTATAATCCTTCAAACCATGTAAAATACATGTCCACATATCCAAATGGATTTATCGACAATTGTAGTTATTGCTAGCTTATAAATGATACGTATAGTGCTTAATGACCTTCTAATGAGGCCTTTAACATTTGAAAATTTCCGGGGTGCTATATATATATATATATTTGGGGCAATGCAGCATCCATATTGAAAATGAACTGCATGATAAGTATCACCTAGTATAACCTACCCTTATGTATCCAAAGGCTCTAATTAAGCTCCAGTTGACGTGTATCTAGCAAAAGTAAAGCGATGTACATTTATTATGTCGAAGAATAAAGAGTTTTGCAACAGTGAACCACAAAAAAAAAGTGCTATGGATGAGGTTCTATATCAAAGAATGAATCGAGAGAGGAAAATGTTTCAGGTTCCTCAATCTCATACTATGACTCTAAACATTGAAAAAAAGATACCATAGTGCCTCTAAATTTTCTCAAATGCAACTACTCCTCCTAGTGCTCCCTTGTAGGAAATAATGGTTCAACATGACTCTTATTACTGTGCAAAGACCTCTTATATTTTATTTTCAAATCTCTTATATGTAAAAATAAATATTACTTGGGAGATTTAACATAAAATTAAATAAATATTGAAATGAGCCACAAAAACCAATTGAACCATTCTACTGGGGCCCTTGTTTATGATGTACGTTTTCTATATTGATCATGTTTAATCTTACCTCAAGATTTTGGCTTTCCGTTAACCTAGTGTCATGCTATTTGATTCTTTCATGAAGAATTAGTTATTTTGATCAAGCTTTCAAGAATGACATATTCAATTTTGTTGTTTATTTTACTAAATCTTTATTATGTACCCTTTGTAGTGCTTCTACATTTGTTAGCTCGTTCTTTAATCCCATGTATTGTGCACTGAATCATCAATTTTCTAATGTGTCACACTTGATAGTCTTCTCTGATTTGTTTTAATTTTTTACTTTTGTAATAAATAAGTCAAGAACCAATATCTAATAAATCAGAAGTACTAATAGTGTCACACACACGCCGAAAACATTTAACTTATCAAAGTTTTGGGAGTACTCAATCATCTTTTGAAAGGCGCGTGGATCAAGTCCCTCACCTCTTCCTCCCCAATAGCCCTCTGTAACCACTCAAACACAAAAGTTCATCATACATGTTTTGGATATACACATTTTTTGTTCATCTTATGTGCTCGGATTGATTCATAGTGCTATGGTAGAATTTAAAGAGGACAATACACTTGAGAAATCAGTTTAGCTTTGTTTTCTCGCATGGCCAACTTCATGTTAAGGGGATATCAAAGTCGACAACAAGAGTTCTACTCATGCCAGAGCAATTGAAACAGATGAAAGGAACATACACTAGGAATATCATCTATAAGGACGTAGTAGGTGAGATACGCTTCGTTACATCTTTGTACCCCATAAAATCAAGATAAGTAAATAAATCACATGTATCTTATTATAGTTTGATTATTATCTTTGTATGTTCAGATGATATCCAATCATCTTAAATTCGACGAATAAATTACTATACAATGATCCACAAAACCATGTATTTTATTTTTTCCTGTATAATTATTTACTCAAATCTTTGTTTTAATAATATTGATATTATTTTACAAAATCAGGTACTACATAACTTCACATACATGTGCAAAGCACGTGCCGAAATATATATAGATATATATATATATATATATATATATATATATATATGATGACCGGTAACCAACCTCCAGTTCAGAATTTGAACCTATTCAGCCAAACGAGAAAGTCTCCATCTCTCTTTAGAACTTATCATCTCTCCGCAGCTATCTGGTGGATAATCTGGAAGAAAGGAACTCTAGGGTTTTTTAGAACAAGAAAGAATCTGTTTTAAGAGTCAAATCTAGATGTATTTCTTTACTCTCTTTTTGGTGCACCATGGCTTCATTTAACGATGTAGAAGTCATGTTAGATTTTTTGAGCACATTATGAAACCTGTAGTGTTGCTATACTGTATATATTCCTCACCACTCACTTGATGCTGATATTTATATACACATCATTTACTGATCAAAAAAATTATAATCACTCATTTACTCATGAATCTTTTTCTCTATAATTTGTACTGTTTTCTGTTATTATCCAACTTTCTAGTATTTGGTACATTTCATTATTTCATATTTTTTAAATCTACTACACTCATACAGAGGGATGATTATAGTTTCCTGGGTGAATGAATACCAAAAGGGATGGATGAGTAATATGCACTTATTTCATGTCCATGCAGCGTCGAACTCACATCCCTAAAAGGTTTTCCAAAATCGCATTTGGGAGACGC
>AWOL01S0189503.1:0-20248 GCA_000715115.1 Nicotiana otophora | reverse complement strand
TTGGAGATCAATATTTGATAAGTTATGTATCTTTCGTTTTGATGATTTAACAAACTTTATATGAGAACCAAATAGGGAACCTGGTATAACTAGCTTCTCCGTGTTCAGAACAACAAGTTAAATGTCTGGCACAAGTTTCAATAAAATCAGTTAAGGGAACAGTAGAGGGAATAGATAGATATCAATTCCTCTGGTCACAGTACAAGTCAACTCTTACAGCTGTTAAAATTGCTGCATTGTACACGCAACAGTACGGCAGCACTGTTGAAGCCTGTTGTGTACCGGACACTCCCTTGCATCATCTTTGATGAACTCACTTATATATTACCAACATGAGGCAAGGGATTATACATACTTGCAAAACCTAAATATCATTTACTCTCAAGTGTGCAGCCGCCTTCATTCACCCAATGGCATTGAAGAACAAAACAATAACGTAACGACGGACTTGATCCCATTATTGATTACATCGTGTGCCCTTAGTATTGTTGTGTCTTTGTTTATGTTATTCATTTGTAACTCCTACTCAACTTAACTAGAAGCATCTCGTAGGACACTTTGTAAACCATAAACTGTGTGGTTGTGTTGACTAGAGTTAGTCAAGTGGTTAGCTTTATAATAGAGTTATTACAAACACACCTCCTCGATACTTAACCATTTCGTCTTCCATAATATTTGCTAAATTATATATTTTTCAAAAAATATTTTTTGCTACCTAAAAGATCTCTTATTTTCCAAAAAAATATTTT
Organism: Nicotiana otophora; assembly: GCA_000715115.1. Lineage (NCBI taxonomy): Eukaryota > Viridiplantae > Streptophyta > Magnoliopsida > Solanales > Solanaceae > Nicotiana > Nicotiana otophora. Next base: position 19,499 of record AWOL01S0189503.1, on the reverse strand, counting down.
GCAGGAAAAACATTTTCCTTCACCAAACACACCCTATATGTTGTAACTATTTTCCCGTTGAAAATTCGACCGGCTTAAGACAGGGGCACGCTAAGTTGGAGTAAGGGGGATTCAATTTCGTTGAAAAATGTAAATGTGTAATTAGAGAAAACAAGTTTTTTTTAATTATATATAAATTGTTGAAATTCCCTGATAGAGGAAAAATAAGGTAAAATATAAAATTGAACGTTCAGCCAAAATTAATTGTATTTGCTAGCCAAAAATGTATGAAATACGTATACTATATATGTGTGTGTGTGTATTATCGGCTATTATTTTTAAGAAGGGCTAAAATATATATTTCTCAAAAACATAAATATAGTGGCAAAGGGGTTTAAAAACTGTTTTAGGTCAACATGTTCAAATGACATTGAAGAATTTTTTGAATTGATCCCAAATCAATAAGAATTTTGTCTCTCTACTTTTCTCTGCAATATTCTTCTTCTTCTTTTATTACTTTATAACATGTTATCAGCAGAGACTCTAACCAATTGAATAGAGACGATTGTTTTAATTTGTAGATATACTATTAATTAGTTGCCTAATATTTGAGAAATTAAATTACCCATGCAGAGAAGATATAGGAATTTGTGTGAGGCTTTTACGTGAATGTATTGATATTCCTATACTAGGCATCTGCTTTGGTCACCAGGTTTTGGGGTACGTGCATGGTACTCAACTTGTACATAATATTGAGCATAATGATTGTCAATTGATCCATGAACTTTCTTCAGGAATAAATTCTGGATTTAAGGTAAGTATTTTACCTTATTTTTCTCTTTTAAATTCTTGACATTATATAATTTGATTTGAAATACAAGCTAAGATAATAAATTTTAATTATAACTCTAATGGAGTTTGTAAGAAATTATAACCACTCGAAGTGGTAAAATTTCTATGTCTTGCCATGATCAAATTCATGTATGATTATGAGCACAAGAAGTCGAAACCCATCCTATTGAATTTGCTTCATTCGTGTTCTCTTAAGAGAATGTGGTAGCAATATGTAATAAGTCTGAAAGAAGACAAAACTATTACCCTGAAGGTATCAATGGATGTGGACGTGGCAATAGACGAAATTATAATCGTCATCATTATGATAATGAGAATAATAAGGATTCTAAAAATAATCCTTCACTCTATGAAAGCAATGTTTGTCATCGATTTGACATCAGATTTCGTAAAGCACATATAGATGATTATGGTATGTTCATGGTCTGAATGTGACAACATGTGTTTATGAATACATATTCATTCTTGAAAGAATAAAATGTGTTAGTGGTGGTGAATATACCACACTCACTTCTAAAAGGAGGTTTGAGAGGAAATAAGAAAATATTATCACTATTATGGCATGAATGATCACTGGTCACGTACCTATTTTACGCCAAAATATTTTGGCAACGTGATTATTAAAGGACAACTGTGATGCAAGAAACAGATCTTACATATAATTTTGACCATGACCATAATGATATAACTTTCTCTTCAAGAGAGATATTCACCATATGGATATTGATGAATATATAGTAGTACAAAATTAATTGTGAGCTCTAGAAGAGCCAATTATTACTATTTTGGAGGAATACAATTGAGGTATTATGCTGTGGTAAGTCTCAAAGAAACTTATTGAGTTTCTAAAGTATTCGCGAAAGCGGTTGGTTATATTGAGCCTATAAATAAAGGAAAGATTTAATATCCTCTATTACTACAACTTGTAGCGAGATAATATGTATGTGAAAAGCTACCTGCTTTATTCTTTAGTTTCTACTACCCAAATAAAAGTATACAACAATAAAGTAGAAGTTTATTGATATAAAAACCTATATCATAATAAACTTGAAGTTCATTGATAATTGCACATATCATGGTGTAAACCTGAAGTTTATCAATATTGATAATTTATTCAGTTCGCATAACTAGTTTAACTATATCAATTTAAGTATGATGTGCAAAAATAAAAGAGAATTCACATGGGTAAATATTAAAGAACTAGAAAGTTCTTTACGAATTCTTTTATGTTGCTTGTTCTCATTAATTAATAGACCAACTAAAATTGGTTCCATAAATGCTAGAAATATCAAAGGTGAATATGGGCTCATTCACCTTCCATGTATATCACATAAGATGCATCTATGAGATGGTTACATGTGCGATTATTATTAACCCGCAACCTTGTATTTGCGAGGTAACTTGCTCAAAAATTTAATTTAGAGCATAATTTCCTGATTTTTTGTTCAAGGTAGTTCATCTTGATAAGTTGATTTATATCACAGTTAGTTTAGTAAAATAATTTATTGAGTGCCTCCACTTAATATCTAAGCTATTTCTTATGAGAATAAAGTTATCTATATCAGTTTGATATACGTTATATACGAAAGTATATTATATTCTCCCCTCACAAGTGGTTCAGGGTCAGGAACCAAATAATTCTATCTTATTATTATTGATATGCGGTGTATATTTTGATTAATACTATAATGCACAAAAGTGGGTTTCTAAAGTTGAGGAAGTAAGTTAATTTTTCTAACATGAGGGGGAGACATGATAGACAGTTGAGAAAAAGTTACTTGAAATGAATTATCATTTATATCTCTAGATCCTCAAAGATAATATGAACTTGAAGTTCATAAAAAGATAATTCATCTGCAATATATTGCAAAGCATGCCGGACGTATTTGCTGAACCAAAGAAAGTAACTATATTCTTGCTATAAATGCTCGTATTAAAATATGTCCTAGAAGAATAAGTCCAGAATATTCTCGCTACAAATGCTCCTATAGTATGCTTAAAGCATATAGACAAATCAGTTTCAAATAAAAATTTTGATAAAGAAGATGAGCAAGTGATCAAAATGATCATAATGAGGAGGCAAGTGATCTAGGAGATCGCATGACATAACACTTCATAAAATCTCAAGAGAGGTTCAGGTACCTGGAAATATGAATGAATAGATCTCTATGTTATGTCTTTTTGAAGAAAATAAAAGGAGGTTGGAACCAATATAAATTGATCGTCTAACGCTAAATATATATGAGGATCTTAACTCTAGAGAAACAATTCAAGTAGAATTGGTTTCATATAAAAGACATGTAGTTTTGAACCTGTAGTTCAAACACTTGAAAGTATAAAGTCAATGGTGTGTGCAATCACTTTTATCTATCTTATATATCTAGCATGACATGAAAACTTTATATGCATCTAAAGTTTATTTATTTGGCTTATATGACTTAACTTATATGATAATCCCTGAAGGATTTAAATCGCTTAAAGCATATACAATTCTTGGTCCTAAAGTATCATTTTTTTTATTAAAGCCAATCACCAGGTTCTCATTACCTTAGGTGTTGGGGGGTTTGACGAGACCCCTACTATGTCTATTCCCATGAAAAAAAAGATTACGTACAATAGAGGGGGACATGGACCTTACCTCCTGAGATGATGATATGAAAGGCAAGGCAATGAAATATATATCCTGCCTCTCATATCTACAAAAGAATATACATCAACTCACAAAAATTTGCTTTGTCATACTTAATTCTAAAACTAGGTAGTTGCCATTTATCCAGCTAGAAAGGTCCTTTTACATTTCCTGGGAGCTGCTGGAAGGTGTAGTAAAAGCCATTGTTCCCGCTTTTTGCTGTATTTGTTGCCAACATATCAGCCACTTGGTTCGCTTCTCTGAAGCAGTGCGCAATGTTAACTTCGACATGGTTCATGAGCATAGTAATGTCTTCAATCAGACCTTTAAGATGAAGGTTGTCGGTGTTCCTAGCAATGAGCATATTAGCTACTATCTGAGAGTCAATCTCCAGATATAAGTCATTATACCCCTGTTGTATATACCATTAGAGTCCTACTTTAGCAGCCATTGCTTCAGTGCTATTGTTGGTGTTGCTTTGGGCTAGAAAAGAGAAGGCCATTATCAGATCACCTTGGTCATTTCTTACTGTACCTCATATTCCAGCTCTTCCCATATCTTTTAGAAAGCTTCCATCGGTATTGACTTTAATCCTCCCAATGGGGGGGTTTTGCCATGTTACTTGATGCACTATTGGAGTCGGGTTCCAATGCTCTACTTTTTCACAAAACATAGGTCGTGGACATGTAACTTTGCATTTAGGGAAGGCCATACTCAGAGCTTCTTGGTTAGTCCATATTACTTGATGCTCCATTTTCCCAGCTTTTGCTCACTATATCGACATGCTGTCCAACTTTTCCATATTTCCCAGCTAATAGCTAATGGTGTTGCTCGAAGAATGAACTTGTGAATATTGTTCTTAGGCTTCTTGTCCCACCAATTTTTGAGAACTTTTCTAACTAGCCAGGTTTCATGTCTGATGCCCATAGGAGCTCCAAAGCTATTCCATAGATGTTTGGTTGTGTCCCCCTCAATGAAGACATGTTGAATGGTGTCATCTTTAGGACTCTCACAACACCTGCATCTAGAAATAATGTGATTACCAAATTTAGCAATAATTTCATCAAAAGAAAGCTTACCAAGGTAAAATCTCCAAGCAAGGAAAGAGATTTTGAAAGGTATGCAATTGAGCTACATCTTGTTTAAGGTGTCATTCTTCTCTTCTTGTTCCTGATCATCCGCCAAGCACTCTTGTTAGTGTAGTGGCCATTTGAACCAGCCTCTCAAATGGAATAATCTTCCTTGTTAGAGTCTCCTAGAGCAATGTCTCTGATTTGTAGAGTTGTGTGGCCATCAAGTGTATTAGTCAACTTCGTCATATCCCAGCCTTCCTCTGTAATGAATTCCCTCACACTGGTGGTCTTGCTCTTTCTCCTATGGGAAAATAAGTCTGCTAAAGCACCCTTTCCCGACCAGTTATCCCACCAAAAGCTACAAGTGCCTTTGTTAACTTTCTAGTATATACAACTCTCCATTTTGCTCCTTACTTGGGTCATATGTTTCCAGGCATGCGAGTTACCCGATGTCCATTTTTTAGCCACGGGATGTGATCTGATGCAATATTTAGCTCTAAGATAAGATGCTCATATGGAATCAACAGTTCTAAATCTCCACCATCTTTTCATAGCGATAGTGCTGCTGATGTCTTACATGGACCTAACACCAACTCCTCCTTCATCCTTAGGGAAGTAAAGATTCCTCCAGGACCTCCAATGGAACTTTCTCTTATCCCTTGTAGAACCCTAGAAGAATTTAGCAAAATATTTTTCAATCATTTTAAGGTGCCCTTTGGGGGGCTCATAGAAGATAGAGTATAGATCGGGAGGGATTGAAGAACACTTTTTTATGAGGACCATACGTCCCCCACAAGTCAAAAGCCTGCCTTGCCACCCATTCAACCTCTTAGTAATTTTATCGACCATAGTATCGAAGTAGGAAAGTTTCTTTCTTCCCACATATAATGGGCATCCAAAATAATTGAAAGGGAAGTTTTTGTTCATGAAACCAGTAGTTTTCCTCATTCTATTGATTCTGTGGGCTCTTGCTTTAGGGTCAGTGAGAAAGAATTTTTTTTTTTTTTGACTTTTTGCCTAGAAGCTTTCTCATACTTGCTAATTTGCTTCATGATCAATCTTATAGACTTATTATTATCCCCATTGAAGATTACTATATCATCTGCGTAGGCAAGGTGATTGACTTTGAGGCCCCTTTGGTTCATGTAGAAAGGGGTGAAGTCAGGATTAGAGTATAGCCTATTGAGAGACCTAGATAGCACTTATGTCGCAATGATGAACAAGGATGGAGACAAAGGGTCTCCTTGTTTAAGGCCTTGTGAAGAAGTAAAAAGCCTCTCCTGGTGCTGTTGATCACTATAGAATATCAAACATCTGATATCAATCTCCATATAATATCAATCCATTGTTCTGCAAAAGTAAACCTTCTCAGCACTGAGGCTAAGAACGACCACGATAATCTGTCGTAAGCCTTGGCCATGTCTAGCTTCATGATAAAATTACCCCATCTATTCTCCTTGCCAATACCTTGTATTATTTCTTGATCAAGTATGATGTTCTCTGTTATGAGTCTGCCCTTCACAAAACCACGCTGATTGTTTGATATAATCCTTGGGAGAAAAATATTTAGTCTTCCTGCCAGAATCTTAGAAATTATCTTGGTTGTGAAGTTAGTCAGACTTATGGGCTTAAGTTCAGAGAAACAAGTTGGTGACTCCACTTTTGGTATAAGAACTAAGCATGAATGAGAATAGAACTTAATGAGATTTTTGCCGTTAAAAACTTCATGTACAAAGGCTATGATGTCATCTTTGATTATCTCCCAGCAGCTCTGAAAGAAAACATCATTGAAGCCATCCGGACCCGCTGCACTACTGGCGTTTATACTGAACACAACATCTTTGACTTTACTCATTTATGGGATAGCAATAAGGGATTCATTCTCCTATGTTGAAACACAAGTAGGAATGCATTCAAGGAGTTGATATTTCATGACTGGATCCTCCATGTTGAACAGATTTCAAAATGTTTTATAGCAGCCTTCGCAATTTTGTCATTTCCTTTGACCCACATGTTCCTGTGATTTTTAATTCTATGTAGGTACAATCTTCTTTTTTTGTCTCTAAGCACACTGTGAAAATAGCTAGTGTTGTAGTCGCCTTCCTGAAACCATTTTATCTGTGATTTTTGCCTTAATATACTTTCTTGTACTCCAAGCCATTTAACATACTCCGCATGAGCTTTGTTTAATTCCTCTTTGTTGTCTTCAGTGTTCATATGAAGGTCAAGTTCTTCAAGTTGTTGCACTTTCGCTTCCCAATTGTTGAACTGGTCGTAGATGTCTCCTAGGCTTTCTCTAGACCATTGGTCTAGCCTTTTACTAAGGGCCTGTAATTTTAATTTCAATCTCCACATAGCATTACCTATAACCTGTGTACTCCAATTGTTCTGGACGGCCTCTAAAAAAGCTGGTTGTTGCACCCATAGATTAAGGAACCTGAAATATTTAATCACTTCCTACTGCTCACTATGACATTTTATAAGGAGAGGTCAATGATCCGACCCAGTACTCACTAAATGCCTAACATAATTATTGTGAAACTTTTGTGTCCATTCATCATTAACTATAATTCTATCTAGCCTTTTCCAAATTATTTTGCTGGGGCTTCGATTGTTGCACCAAGTGTACTTAGGTCCAATATAACCTAGGTCCACAAGGCCACAAGACTCCATTGTAGTAGTGAAATCAAAGCTTCTATGAGCTCGATGAGGCCTGCCCCCCCCCCCTCAAATTTCTCTTCTGAGTCCATGATCACATTAAAATCTCCTCCAATGCACCATGGGCTAGCAATGTCATTACTAATGTCTTCAAGTTCAGCCCAAAGATCCTTTCTCTCTGTGGCAGTACACTTGGCATATACTGCAGTGACGTGTATATCACTCATATCCTTGTCTTTAATGTGCAAGGCGACTTGTTGTTCTTCATTTGCAGCTACCTCAGCCTGACAATTTCAGAAGTACCAGATTTGGCCATTGGAATTCGCCAAGCAGTGTTGAAAACCCGAGAAGTTTTTATAGCCCTCAATCTTTCCACTATCAATGAAAGGTTCGAAAATAGCAATAAAATCATTATTATTGATGTTGATCAATATCTTTTAATATGTGAATAGTCTTTTTGAACCTTACCCCTTTAATATTCCAGAATATTGTGCTAATCATGGAAAACTAGAGGTTTGAGGCCCTTATTTTTGCTCTTTTCCTCTGTGGACCAGGAGTATTCTTTTCTATGACTCTCTTTCCTCTTCCTCTTTGTATGCTTCTTCCTCTGCCATTAGATGACCAATTTTCATTATCTGCGTCATCGTCATTTTGAATATTCCTTGAGTTTCCTGAATTTCCTCTTTCCTTATCTTTTTTTGGTTCTGTAGATGGTTCATCTAGATGTTGTACATTTACTCCTTCCTCTGAAGTTCTCTGTCTGTCGCAATTAGAAGTATTGTTGCAGCATAAGTCCACAACCATTTGGATTGGTGGTGCTTTTTTAAGCTATGTGTCAATGCTACTTGTTTGAAAATGTTGACATATATGTTCCCTCTTCCCTGTCTCACATATATCCTCTTCACATTATTATCTTATGTCATACCTTTCATCTTGTGTACTCTCCGGGAGAGCTTGATCAGAGCTAAACTGTTTTTTTTATTTTCTATAGGATCACGTCTGATATTACCCCCATTGTTGCTCTTCGCCTTGTCTTGTGAAGTAAGTTTGGGAATTGCCTTGTTAGGATGCCTTCTATGACCTTCCATTGCAATGTTGGTCAAGTTATTCTCTTCTGTCACTGTCACTCTGGCATTGGCTAGCGCCCTTGTAGAACCATTCTGCTTGCATTGATCTTCCTTTCCTTGTTCATCATAATTAGACTTAGTAAACTCTTTAAGCATATCTTCAACTACTGTATTTGGCAGGATTTGTATTTTGCTTAGATTTCTCATTTTATCCTTCTTCTTACTCTTTCTTTGTACAGCAGCAGGTTTGAATAGAATTATGCTTCTTTTTTGCGGCATTTTTTTCCTCTTTCTTTTGCTTATTCTTTTTGTTGATTATTCTCCCTTTGCTGATTAATTCATCTTTTTGTTTTTTCCTTGATTAGAGTTCTTCTTCTTGTCATCATGCTCCTTGGCTCTCTCCTCTTCCTTTCTCTTTTGCTTGTTTCTCTTGGTGTTGGGGACTTGCCATTGATTCTTATTATTCGCTTCCTTGATGTGCTGCCCAAGTTTAATTCCCTTGTTAGATGTACCAGCTTCCTCTATTCTCTTTTTTTGTTGACCCGCCTGTTTATCCCGGTTCCCATTAGTTTTACTAGCTTCAAACTCTTTTTGATTCCCAACATCTTCTTGGTTTTTTTTACTGTTGGCATTCTTCTCTTCTGATTCCTTGTTTTTGGCTTCCTTTTCCTTTTGCCTTTCCTTCTCTAGAATTCTGCATTGAACAATTGAGTGGCATAAAATCCAGCAATGTTTACAGTATTTTGGTACTCCTTCATATTCCAATTTCTGAGTGATTCCCTTTAGAGGATTGGATTCGTCCTCCTGACCAACCCACACAGATTGTAGAAGTGGCTTTGTTAGATCCACCTCCACCCTGACCTTGGACATATCTGGCCTAGTTTCATAATTCGTGGCTAAATCCATGGATAGAGGTACACCAACTGGGCTCAAAATCTGCTTTACACAATACCATGTATGGCAATAAAATGGAAGTCCCAGCAGCAGTACCCAAATTGGTACTATTGGGGAATCCTCCTCCGGCCTAAAATCCGATGACCATTTTTGTAACCACATGACCATTCCGTCAATTTCAATAGATCGTTTGTACCATACAGTTTTTCAATCCTCACCGTTAGTAAAATCGATGAAGACAATACGAAAGTCATAGGCCCCAATTCTGACCTCTCCTTTAAGTGAGATTTTTCTCTGCAAAAACAGACCTAATACGCTCGATATTTAGGCAATTCCTTAAGAACTTGCCGATGACAGTGAATTTGCATTTCCTATCCATCACACCATAGTAATCAATATATTTAAAGATGATAACGGGCATTCCGTTGTAGGTAGTGATCATTGCCTTGACATTCGGATCCCCCAATCTTTTACCTTTGGATTTTGCGAGAGCTGCTACTGCAGTTGCATAATCGACTTTCTGGGGAATTTCTTTCTTAGTGTTGGTCGCCATCGTTGTAGGGGCAGGGAGCACCATGTGACGCGCCGATTGGGTGCCCGTCGACGTGCCCATTAGACGGTGCGTGAGCACCACTTTCCTAGAGAGGGGAAATTTTGTTACCGTTGAGGGAAATAAACATTATTTGTACAGAGAGCTTTTCACAATTTGGGGGGTATGTATTTTAAAGTACCATATTCTATATGCAATTTGTGCACATATGTATCTTGCTAGTTGCTATAACTATAAACATGATAGTGTGATAACAATAATTTTTACCTCAATAGAGATATTGAAAAAGTCATTCCACGACATTATATGATGACATTACATATCTATCTAGAATGATAATTTCAAGGTGCAACATATTCATTCAAGTTAATATGGTTTGTTTATCAAATATCTACCAACGATCTTTTGAAGATGATGCACAAGATTGGAATGTGAAGGCTCAAGGATGTGAATTGATGCTCTCATATTAATACGCGTTATACTCTTTTTTTCTTACAGGGTTTTGTCCCATTGGGTTTTTCTTACAAGGTTTTTAACGAGGCAACCAAAAGGTGTATTTCTAAACATATGTACTCTTTTTCCTTCACTAGAATTTTTTTTACTGAATTTTATTTTAGTTAAGGTTCTAACGAGACACATTATCTGTTGAATAGACATTCAAGGGGGGAGGTGTTATAAATAGTATTATATTTATGGTGAATGTCTATATTTTTTAGAGATTTTAGGGTTTATTACTTGGTGGCTAAGTCATTTTTTTTCTATAAGTAGGGGGTTCTATTCCATATTAATATGTACTTATGTCGGCGACGTAGCAACCTAAAGCCGTCATCTAGAGTTATGAATACTGAGTAGCTATATAAAACTGTTTTCTAAAGGGTTTATCTTTCTGAAAACTTCCCAGAAAAAATAAATAAGAGTAATTTACACGGTATGCCCACTGAAAATGCTAGTTAATTCCATATACCTTTGAAATATTTATTTTACCTTGTATACCTACTTTATAAAAGTTTATTATTTTTAAACTCTTAATATTATTATATGCCATTAAATAAATCTCACCTTTTAAGGAACTAAATTATCTCTCACTCAAACTTAATAAATCCATTAAAACACTCCATCATCCGACGTTTTAAGAAATTGAAATTATACATGTTTACCAAAAAGTCCAAACCTTAGTAATTTCTCTATGAAGTCCTCCATAATTTTTTTCTTCTCTTTCATCTATGTAAACAAAAGAAAAACAAAATAAGATGAAAATGTTCTAATTAGGGATACAATATCTAAACTAAAATAAAATATTAGAATATGCTATTCAAACCAATACATCACAATATCCTAATGAAAAATACAATATTCAAACCAAACAACTATAATATTCTAATTTGGAATACAATATTCAAATCGAACATAGCACAATATTCTAATTTGGAATATAATATTTAAATTAAACATACGATAATATTCTAATTTTGAATATAGTATTCAAATCAAATATACCACACTATTCTAATTTGGAATACAGTATTCAAACCAGATTTTTCAAATTAAAAAATTATAAAATATTTGGTTTGATATTTTATTCCAATTTAAAATATTAGTTTGAATATTGTATTCCAAATTAGAATATTATAGTATGTTCAGTTTGAATACTGTATTTCAAATTAGAATATTATGGTATATTTAGTTTGAATGTTGTATTCCAAATTAGAATATTATAGTATTTGAAAAATATATTACAAATTAAAATATTATGGTATATTTAGTTTGAATAATATATTTTAAATTAGAATATTGTGATATGCTTGGTTTAGATATTATACTTGTCATTAGAATATTGTGATATATTCGATTTGAATTGTATTCCAAATTAGAATATTGTGGTATGTTCATAATATATGGGAAGATTTGAAAGTATAGATTATACAATATCACAGAAAGTTCTGATGGAAAATAGGAATATGGTTTAATTAGGAGATATGTGAATCTCAAAATTCACTGAATACACGTTTCAATAATTATAGCTACATTTAAGGGATATTATCCCCTTATTAATAGTGGTTGTTACACGCATAAGATTCTCTATCAAAATATGAGATGTAATTTCTTTATGGGTCTACAATGTAACTTTATAGAGGGGTATAGTGAGTAAAGAAATTTATAGAGGGGGTATACGGCGTTAAAACCCTAAAGGTGAGCCCAACCCAACTACTTCGGATCATTGGTAGTTTTCTACGTTGTATTTACGGTTCAAAACATGGTCAAAATGAGTCAAGGCCCATCATTATCCGAAAGGTGAGCCCAACCCAACTACTTCGGATCATTGCGAAACAGGCCCAATATCAGTCAATCAGCTGAAGGTTTTTAGCTTTGAGAGCTCACGCCTCACAGTGGGTTCCCGTGGTGCAAACCCGAGTCAAAGAGTGAGCGAAGAGCGAGTCAGAAAGCGAACGAAAATGTTTCTTCGAAGAGTAGCGAGGCCATTGATGATGATGGCGAAAGTGAAGGAGACAACAGGGATCGTAGGTCTCGATGTGGTCCCAAATGCGAGGGAAGTTCTGATTAATCTTTACAGGAAAACCCTAGAAGAGATCAAGGCTGTTCCGGAGGACGAGGGATACCGGAAAGCCGTCGAAAGCTTCACCCGCCACCGCCTCAGTGTCTGCCAGGAGGAAGGAGATTCGGAAATGATCGAGAAACGGCTTGGTTGTGGCCAGGTTGAAGAGTTAATTGAGGAAGCCCAAGATGAGCTTAAGCTCATCGGTCACATGAACGGTCCGTACAATAACAAACTTCTTTCTTCCATTTATACTTCATATATATGTGTGTGCGCATTCATTTCTATGCAATTGTTAAACACGGGGAATGTTTTTTTTCTTTTTATTTTTTACGTTTCTCTTTGATTTTAATACGGAATGGTTGATCAAAATATAGATCTATATTTTGATTTACCTGTTTGGTACTATAATTATGGGGATTAAGAAATGTAGGATAGTGAGAAGTGTTATGGTAATCTGCCAATTTCTAATAAGTTTCAACCTGGATTTGACTGGCGTTGAGTGATTATGGATAAAAAGTGGGCAACTTTCTCTAGGATTAACAATGCTAGCATAAATCATATCCAGTTGTGGACTAACAGGAGGTGAAATTTTACTTTGTCAAGAAAAAATGGTCTTTCTGTCCACCACCGAACGCCGAAGAATTATGAATGATTTCGTGAAGTTGGACTATAAAGTGGTTGCTCTAGTGGTAAGCACTCTTCACTTCCAACCAAGAGGTTGTGAGTTCGAGTCACCCAAGAGCAAGGTGGGGAGTTCTTGGAGGGAGGGAGCCGAGGGTCTCTTGGAAACAGCCTCTCTACCCCAGGGTAGGGTTAATGTCTGCGTACACACTACCCTCCCCATACCCCACTAGTGGGATTATACTGGGTTGTTGTTGTTGGACTATAAATATGGCTACTTTTATTGTAATTCACTTTGTTAAGGAGAAACTTTATTTTCTTTAAGTCTGAGGTAGTGAAGGAAAACGAAGAGGGGTCGTTTCTCCTACTTATGTTACGTTTGTTCCCTGAGGATCACGTTTAGGAATATGAAGGCTCTCTCTTCTCATATATGAGCTTTGTATTGGAATTTATTTTAAGCTCGGAATGCCGTAAAGCCATTTCGTAGACTTGAATGCCTAATAAGGTTATGAGTGTCAGGATAAGACGATTAAAAAAGAAAGAATGTCTGGTTGTTCTTTTTTCTCCCATCTTTTTTATAGGTGAATTACATTACAATCTTCCTGCGTGATTTCACAGCAATGTCTACAAAAGCCTGATATCAGGCTGATAGATATTCAAGGATTTGCACTAGAAGCACCCAAGGATGTGATGGGTAAAATGTCTTGCATCCTATCATACAAAAGTTAGTTCTTTTTGGGCCACTGAGTATTTGAACATGCATTGTGCAGCTTTGAAGCTCCTATTTTCTCCATATGGTTGTTTTTAGCACCACATATTGGTGGCCTTTAAGTAGTGAATCTGTACTAGTTTTGTTTGACCAACAGTTTCACATTTTTTCACATTTGCTCAAGCAATTTACACTCAAGTTCCTTCTTACAGTAAGGTTTTAGGTATCGGTTGTGTGATAGATATGAATAATATCATAGAAACCTTATAACTATCATGTTTTCATGCCTCAGATGCCTGATCACTTCCCCTCCTAGTATGAATTGGTAGAACCTTCATTCTTTAGGTTGATAGATCATAGATCCATTACATAGAAACACTTATTGCTACAGAATATTTAAATCTTTCTGAAATTGCTGCACCTCATTATTTTATGTTGGATGTTGCTAACTTTGAGATTTATTTTACATGTGATCATAATCATCTAAGTCTGTGCCCCTATTATCTCTACAACTAATGAAGCCTCAATCATCTAGGGTAGCTACACAGGTCTCTCTCCAGGGTGCTAGCTTATATTTTCTTTTTTGTTCTATTGGTTTTTGAGAAGTAAATGTGAACAAATATTTTTCCACACCCGAATTATTAGCCTAAGCATCTTTGCTCTAAATAAGTAAACTATATTGTCTACTCACTCTACTCCATTCCTTTCTTCGACTTTGTAGCCATTCTCTCCTACTCATATCATTTTTATTGTCTGAAAAGACATTGTAAAATATAAAGCTCTATTTACTTTACCGATCCAAAAAAAACATTGTCTGAAAAGCATCTATAAAATGTTAAAATAATAAAATATTTTCCGAAAAAAACTGTTTCTAATTTTTGATAGCCTCACAACAGTTTGCAACAAAATATAATTGGGCCATGCCATTGCAACTGTTGAAGTCTTTGTTTAGTTGGTCAGTCTATGGAGCAGTCAGGAAAAAGCTTCTAGGCTGATCATCAGGATCAGTTTCAATTCAAAGTTGTTTATACTTCGATTGGGGGGTCTAAACTTGTTAATCCAAGTGACTTCTCAAAAACACTTGTTAACCTATGTGGTAAAATTTTTGCTATTTGCACTACGTAAATGTTGGTCAACTCTGTATGAGATCAGTACCACTTTGCTGGTGATATGTATACAGCAATTTGCATCAAAGGGACGAATATCTGGACTTTACTTATATTAAGCTTATGAGGCTTCTTCTTTGTTGTTGTGTACTCATTTCTGTGTGTTCATTTGTCTATCACCTGTGGGGAATATGAACTTCACTTTCTGTGTTATGTATTTGCTTATTTTGTTTGACAAGCTAGTGGGCAAATTTTTTGTTGGAGGTCCTTACGTCTGGCTTCAAATAAATAGAGCTACTTGCATCCTGTCAAATAAGTGACTTTCTTTTATTATTTTATTCATCTTCGTTTAGACTGTTAAGAAAATGAACCTTTAGCCTAACTCATTACAATACTTAGCTCATGAAGTGAGTATTTTTCAAGAATATCCCTCCTCTGTTGTGGGACAGCCTATTCCCTCAACCAGTGTGGGACGCTTAACATCCCTCCCCCGCATGCCCAGGACTGAACCTTGTTGAAAATATGCTCTATTCTGGAACATTGAAGTAATCTAGTAAGAATATCTACTAACTAATCATTTGAGTTGATAAAACTTGTAATAATGCATCTAGATTCCATCTTTTATCGAATAAAGTGACAATTTGTATGTGGTTCGTCCTTTCAAAAATACAGGATGTAAAGCAACTTTTAGCTGCTTCGGCTGAGAAACGCTGATAAAAACAAATAGCATTTAGAGAATAAAAATGAATTGTTATTTTATGGATGTGATGGTGAATTGTAAACAGCCTAAAGCCTTACATTACAGAATTTATCCACATTCCCACTCTTGTAATGTCCATCATGTTGCAACCGATTTATTGAAAGTTTTGTCCTATTTTGTGTACTTATTGTACTATGTATATCTGATATTTTTATTTTCTCTTTCACTTTTTCTTTTATTCATGTCCATCAGAATGCTTAAAAAGGTCTATCATTTTATATGGGTATTAGAATATTATTCATTACTTACGACTTTGCTTTCATTATTCTGTGTCGAAGTGGTGTCTTGTATGGTAAGCTTGATCATACCCCCTTCCCCAACCCTCCCCTGCTGCCTAATGGGTAAAGAGCCTAATTTTGTGCATAGAGTTTTATATAAAAATCAAAAATATGTTTGATCATAAAAACATCTTAATGGTCTTTCTTCATGATCCATTAAGGGAGACTTCAACGGCAGATTTCTTTTAGAGAAGAGGTCGATTTAAGATTCTGAATGGGAAATTTAACCTATGAATCAACCCCTTTTGGGGTGAAGTTATGATATGTTTTTATATGTGCTTAAGAGTATTTTCAGTTTTATTCTCCATTTCACCTAAAGCCATGATCAATGGTTTTTCTTTACAGAGTGGAAACCTTGGGGCGTTCCCGATGATTATGAGTGTGAAGTTATTGAAAATGATGCTCCAGTACCCAAGCACATTCCCCTTCACCGTCCTGGTCCCCTTCCTGAGGAGTTTTATAAGACACTGGAGGCTGTTACTTCTGGCACATTGGAGACTTCAAAGAAAGATGAGCCTGCAATTGCATCAGGTGAATCACAACCAAAGTAGCATCTCAATGGTGAATCTTTGTACTGATCAACCCATTTCAAGATCCAAACTATATGTGCTCACTGTCCCATCCTTGTGTTCTTTTTTTGTTGTTGAGAATGCTCTCATCCTTGTCTTCTTCTTTTTGTGCTATTCCTATATAATCCTTTAATTAGATTGGACACAAAAGCTTGAACGGTTAGTTAATAAAAACATACCGATCCTGGTTGCAATGATGTATTTATTTCTGTTGTGAAACCTGCATAACAATTTCCAGTCATCGAAAAGCATGACAATGTTAAATGAGGAGCCTAAATTCTCTGTGGTTGAGATAGGTGTTTAGTTTTTGTCCACATTGGAGCAACCCTCTGTATTTTATATCAATCGCAAAGTCAGACGCTGTGTTTGAGCCAAAGAGCATTATTTCTAGAAAAGAGGTTTTCCTTTGTGTAGCCCCCAGTGGTCCGTGCCCCGTCCATTTTTTATTTTGAACTTGCCCTCAGGAATATTAGCCTCATTTGGATGTTCACTTGGTAGACACTCCATAATCAGGAGGACATCACTCTTCTGTGCTCAAAAAGACAAAATTCTGAAAACTCTTGAAATGGGGATATTGATAAAGATTTTTTTTTTTTGGGGGGGAAATGAATGTTGAAAAAGATCCGTATGCGAAATATACAAGTCACTGTGATGTCGGTTTAGGAACTTTCCAATAATATATTTCTGATTTTCTGTTATGAGATTATTCTGTTTTACTTCATTTTCTTTTCTTTCTTCACGATATATGATAATGGAGTTGAATTCCAATAATACTACTCCTAATTGAAATGGGAAGTCTGCTTGGTGTTCTGACTTGTGCATAAGCTTTTATTCTGGACAAGAACTGGCCTCAACCACCTTATAAAAGAAATAAGAATTGGCCTAAGCTACCAAGCAAGCCTGTGTGCTTTTAAAGTTTCGATAACCTATGATCTCCAGTATATATTTACTTTATTTCCCTCGAATTTTGTGTACAAAATCATGTCCATTCTCTTCTATTAGTGCTTAGAATTTAGTTTTACCCGTAAGATTCAGCTTTTCCAAGTACTTTGTGCTAAACATAAGAGAAAAGCCAACTTATAAAAGAAAATTGAATCCTCTCCCTCTTCGTTCCTTTTTGATGAAAAAGATATTCATTTTGTTCATAGTTTGATTCAATTTCCATAGCTTTTCTTCGTAGTTTGACGACAGATCCCAGTAATAGGCTCATGATCATTGATCCATGTTGCTTCCTCTCCAGGATGCTTTCTCTTGCAACTGAACTCAATTACGTATTATAGAAACACATTATCAATAGAATCTTCTGGAATATTATTCACTCACCTAGTTGTTCGTGACAAATAAGGTTGTATGTTTGACTTTATCTGGCATAAGTGTGAACTGTTGAAAATTGAATTTAGCTTAATAGTAGTTGACGTTTTAAAATGTTGTGTCCACACCAACCGTGGTCAATCTGATGACATTATGTGGCGTTAGTGTGAACAAGCTGAGTTGAGCTTTAATCGTTGGATGTTCTGAAATTTTATGTCCACCAACTCTGATCAATCCCATATAGAATACTTAGATTGGAATAACACACACAAGAAAAAAAATGATGATTAGTATAATTAGAAAAGAAGCACATACACATTTAAACTAGGCTTGTTTTCTTAACAATGTAAACGAGGTTTTGTTCTTTGAATCTCGAGCCAAGTGCAATAAAAAACATCNCTTTCTCTTGCAACTGAACTCAATTACGTATTATAGAAACACATTATCAATAGAATCTTCTGGAGTATTATTCACTCACCTAGTTGTTCGTGACAAATAAGGTTGTATGTTTGACTTTATCTGGCATAAGTGTGAACTGTTGAAAATTGAATTTAGCTTAATAGTAGTTGACGTTTTAAAATGTTGTGTCCACACCAAACGTGGTCAATCTGATGACATTATGTGGCGTTAGTGTGAACAAGCTGAGTTGAGCTTTAATCGTTGGATGTTCTGAAATTTTATGTCCACCAACTCTGATCAGAATACTTAGATTGGAATAACACACACAAGAAAAAAATGATGATTAGTATAATTAGAAAAGAAGCACATACACATTTAAACTAGGTTTGTTTTCTTAACAGTGTAAACGAGGTTTTGTTCTTTGAATCTCGAGCCAAGTGCAATAAAAAACATCTCTCTTATACTTAGGCCTAGATTTTGTATCTTTTTTTAACAACTGTGATTCAACTCTAGGGACTTTTATCCTTTTAATTCCCATTTAGAATAAATGTAAATCTGAACTTCAGCTTTTCATCAAACACATGCGAGTTTTTTTTCCTCCTCCAATGAACTGAAAAAGGAAAGGGGAAGAAGAAGAAGAGCTATATGCTAAATTCTAGCGAGAGATGTGTTTCAATGGACTATTTTCTTTTTTGTGTGTGTATGGGGTGGGGGTTAATTGAATGCAAGTTGAGCAATTAACAATAATGCAAGTGGATCGTGAACGTGAACAGATGCATAGTCACCACTCGGGCAATAAAATATGATAAGATAGAATAATATAGTATCAATCTTTTTTCTTCGTTTAATCGAATGCATGTGGGGCTACTAAAATAAGGAACACAACTGCGTAAAATTCAAAAATAGCAAGATTTGTAAGTGATAATTGAAAAATAGTCACAGTTTCAAAAGTAATCGAAATTTAGTCACTTTTTATGTAAAGATAAATCTGAAAGAAAATAATGTTCAAAATTCGGAAAATATTCAAACATAATACACCAGAGTTCGAATTTTTTACATGTGAACTTCCAACATAATATATTGGAGTTCTAGTATAAATATACTGGAACTCCATCAGAATATACTGGAGTTATACTAGAACTCCATCATAATATACTGGAGTTCCAGTATAATATATTGGTCCAGCATAATATGTTGGAAGTTCATACACAGGTGCTCCAATCTCCAGTATATTATGCTGTAACTTTCCGTTTGGTGGAGCTCCAATATAATATGTTGGAAGTTCATACAGAGGTGTATCAATCTCCAGTATATTATGCTGGAACTTTCCGTGTTTGAAAAAAATAATGGGTATTTTTCAATGACTTTGCAAACCCTAACTATTTTTCAATTACTTATCCGAAAACTGGTCAGCCTTGCTATTTTTACCTACGATTAAGGGTTGGTGGGCTTCACCCCATATGAAATTGAGCAATAGCTAGACCATA
>AWOL01S0189500.1:0-17736 GCA_000715115.1 Nicotiana otophora | reverse complement strand
GGGGAATGTGTAAAAGTTCTTAGACCAAATTCTTGAGTTTTGAAAGGCTAAATGAGATCGGATTCGAATAATTCTTGTATGGTTGGACTCGATATCGAATGGGTGTTTGGTTTTTATAATTTTGGTCGGGTTCCGAGATGTGGTCCCGAGTCGGCCCTTTGGAGCGATTTTTCAATTCTTTGTTAAAGTCGTAGTTTTATTATTTAAATTAGTTTCTCGTAGTTATATTTATAGTATGTAATTGTTTTGGCTAGATTCGAGCCGATCGGAGTTAGAAAATCGAGGAAAATGCCTTCTTATTGATTGATTGAGCGAGGTTTGAGGTAAATGACTTGTCTAACCTTGTGTGGGGAAAATCCCCTTTAGGATTTGGTATTGTTGTGACAATTTGTGATATGTGAGGGCCGTGTACGCGAGGTGACGAGTGCGTACACGGGTTAAAAATATTGAAATTCCGATTTTATCTAAGTAGTTTCCTTTTTATGCTTTAACTGGATTATTTTAGCTTGTACAGTCATCATGTTTAGCCTATTTTACCTGTCCACTTGTCTCATCTCTTATTTGCAACTTGTACATCATGCTTAGTCGAATTACCTGCTTTCTTGATTCTATATTCCTTATTTAACTGTGGGATTCCTTACTTGAAATTGTTATCCTTGCAATATCGTTGTTTCAGTTGTTATATTTTGGTTTTCATGATTATTGTTGAGATGATTGTTTGGTTGTTGTACGAGGTTTCTACCGTGCGGTTTTATTATTTACACGAGGTTTCTGCCGTACCGTTGTGATTATTGATACGCATACGGTGGTGTAAGGTCTGGGTGTTGAAATGCATGCAGTGGGATAAGGTGGGCTTGATACGCGTGACTAGTAGGGGAACTACTAGAAATCATGCGGTGTGATAAGGTTGGCTAAAACGTGGGATGCTATTTCGAAAAAATGATTTTCAAAACAAAATATAAAGGCTTTCGCGGTGATATAAGGAAATATTGTGAGATATTTATTTTTGGGACTACGAGGCGGTACCTGGGGAGTGCCCCTGTTGATTTTCTCTATTTGATGTATTGTTGTTGTTGTTGTTGTTGTTATTGTTGTTGTTACTTAACTTGTAAGATTTGTGCTTTCCTTTCATGTTGTATTTGTCTTTCTTTGATTTCGTGTTATTACCTTCTTTAAATTCTCATTGTTCACTTCTCAATCATTTTATTATATTATTATATCTTCTGCCTTGTTTCCTATTATTTCCAGTAGAGCCTGACCTGACCTCGTCACTACTCTACCGAGGTTAGGCTTGGTACTTATTAGGTACCGTTATGGTGTACTCATACTAAGCTAATGTACTTCTTTTTGTGCAGATCCAGGTACTGCTTATTAGACCCAGTACTAGTGAGCAAGTCCGTACGTGGAGACTTCAAGATACATCTGCCAGCATCCGCTGACCTCAGAGTCCCCCTCTGTCATTATTATGTTGTTTCCTTATCCTCATTAGACTCTGATGTATAGGGATATTTAGTAATTCTCTTTCGAGCTTGTGACTTATATCTACCAGGTTTTGGGAGTTGTTCATACTTGAGTTGTCGTTTTATTTATTACGGATGTTGACGTTTTTGGGTTTAGCTTAATATTTCAGTTATTTTGCATTCTTGTGAGGCTTACCTAGTCTTAGAGACTAGGTACCGTCACGACATCCTACGGAGGGAAATTGGGGTCGTTACATCGAGTGTCAAATTTAGGCTGCGTCCACCACTCTTATTGTGGTCGAGAATAAATGCATGGTCGAGAATTCACTAAATTAATAATTACACTTTGTTCGACCTTAACTTTTTTGATTTTATATATATTAAACATCTTATTAATCATCATTAAACATTTAAAGTTACTAGAATTGGCAGTGTATTTTATACCATTAAGACTTGGTCATTCTACAACATATAATAACTCAACAAGTAAGACATTTAAGTATAAGAGTGTTGCATAATAAAGTGATGTCAATAATTAATACCTTAAGTAGATGAGTGTTGTATAATAAATATTGGACTATATTATCACTGTGTATTGATACTAAGTGATATTTTGAACGATTATAATAGGTAATTAGTCATCAAATTGCATATATTGCCTTAATATTATTTCATAATAATGGACATTGATATATAACGATAGTTGTATTAACCAGTTATCGGCTTAGATAATTACCGGTATGATTGTTATGTAATACTAATACATTTACTCCTGTAACGACTCGACCTACCATTTTGTATATTTGAGTCTTGTTTCCTCTTTTGAAGCTTTTGTATGTGTAGTTGTGGATTTATAACTTTCGGGGATGCTTAGTTTAATTTTGGAGAAGTCTTGGAATGATTTGGACCCTTTGGTTCTTGGTTTAAAAGTTTAAGTTGAAAATATTGACCTAGGTTTGACTTTTGTGAAAACAACCCCGGAATATTATTTTGATAGCTCCGATAGGTTCGTATCGTTATTTTGGACTTGGACATATGCCCGAAATTGAATTCGGAGGTTCCTAGGTTGATTTAACTTATTTTGCCGAAAGTTGGAAATTTGAGGTTTGGAAATTTTCTTAGGTTTGACCGTAGGTTGACTTTATGGCTATCGGGTTGGAAATTTAGTTTTGGGACTTGGAATAGGTCCGTTTTTCTATTTGGTACTTATCTACAAATTTGGTGTAATGCGGAGTTGGTTTGATAGGATTCGGACGCTTGGTTGTGATTCTAGAGGTTCTTGAGTTTTCTTTTGAATTTCATGTGTTTTGATGTCTAATTCGTAGTTGAAGATGTTATTTTGGTTTTTTAATCGCACGAGCAAGTTCGTATGATATTTTTAGACTNTGGTTTGATAGGATTCAGACGCTTGGTTGTGATTCTAGAGGTTCTTGAGTTTTCTTTTGAATTTCATGTGTTTTGATGTCTAATTCATGGTTGAAGATGTTATTTTGGTTTTTTAATCGCACGAGCGAGTTCGTATGATATTTGTAGACGTGTGTGGATATTTGGTGTAGAGCCCCGAGGGCTCGGGTGAGTTTCAGACGTGTTTTATATTGGTTTGAACTCATTCCAGGTTGCTGGTATGCTGGTGTGCTGGTGCTCCAGTTATCGCAATTGCGAGCACCAACATCGCAGTTGTGATCATAGCAAGTGGCATCTCATGTATCGCATTTGCGATCGCATTTGCGAAGTTAGGCTTGGGCTGGGTAAGGTCATATTTTTGACCATTTGGTCGCAAATGCGAAGTTTGTGTCGCATTTGCGACATTTCCCTAGGTTGTCAAGTGCCGCATTTGCGAGTCATTTTTTGCATTTGCATGGGTTCTCAATTGCGACTTTTGCACCTGAACATAAGGGCTGGAAAAATGGGGCTTAGTCTCATTTTCATATTTTGTAACTCTAGACTCGGTAGGAGGCAATTTTGAGCAGGTATTTTCACCTACAACTATTGGGTAAGTGATTTTGATCAACTTTCAATTATATTACATGATTATTTATGAGTTTTAACACCAAATTCATGAATTTCTAAAAGAAAATTTGTGGAATTTTGTCTATATTTTGAAAAATAAAACATTGAGATTTGAGAGTCGAATTGGACTCGGATCTGAAAATAAAATATATATATATATGGACTCGTGGGGTTATGGGTAGTTGAGATTTACCCTTGGACTCGGGTTTTGACTGGACGAGCCCGGGGTTGACTTTTGGGAAATTATGTAAAGATCTTAGCTTTATTAATAGAAATTGGTTTTTCTTGCATTGTTTGATGATATTAAGTAGTTTTTGGTTAGATTTAAGCCGTGCAGAGGTAAATTTTAAGGGAAAAGCTATTTTAAGTGTTGATTTAGCCTAGTTGAGGTAAGTATCTTGCCTAACTTTGTATGGGAGAAACTACCCCTTAGGGTTTGGTGTGATTGGACTATTTGAATTATATGGAAGACATATACATGAGGTGACGAGTATGTACACAGTCTTATATGTGAAAATTGACCGGTTTAGACTCTTAGGTAACTTATAAGCATTTAATCGAAGTTGTTATCATTTGCTTTATCTTTCGCTATCAAGTTTATTCTCACATGATTTGATTGAGGTTCTTATTACATGTTCTATTGTCCATTATCGAGGTTACTCTTATATGCAATTATTAGTAGATGTTATTACATGTTGTCCTTTCTATTGTTGAGTTATTCTCATGCATTTAGTCGTAGTTGCTATTTCATGCTATCTCTTTTATTGTTGAGCTTATGTTATGCATTAGAAATTTAAGGTTACCATTTCATGGAAATACCTTCATTGTTGAGTTTATTNTCCATTGTCGAGGTTACTCTTATATGCAATTATTAGTAGATGTTATTACATGTTGTCCTTTCTATTGTTGAGTTATTCTCATGCATTTAGTCGTAGTTGCTATTTCATGCTATCTCTTTTATTGTTGAGCTTATGTTATGCATTAGAAATTTAAGGTTACCATTTCATGGAAATACCTTCATTGTTGAGTTTATTGAAGTTGTGGCTGTTCAGAGCTACTAACACACTCTGAACCGCGTCCGTGGGACGGCCTCTAACTGGTTGGCCTCCACCTATAACGGCCTGACCTCTACCTCTAACGGCCTGACCTCTACCTCTGGCTATCTGACCCCTACCCCTAGCTGGCTGAGCAGGCGGTGAAGTAACTGGTGTCGAAATCATGGCATGAGAACCCTGCTGCTATGAGTTGCCCGATGCCTGAGGGCAAAATCTAGCAATGTTCCCCGAGTCACCACAAGTATAACATGACCTTGGCTATTGTGACTGCTAACCGTGAAACTGACCCTGTCGACCTGCGTAACCACCCAGAAAGTTCTGGAGCAGAGGTGCACTAATAGGAGCTGGTGGTGCACTGTAGGCTAGCTGATCGGAATGAGACATATGAGGGTCACGACCACCTGAAGCACTGTGAGATGCCTGGAGCGCTGAGTGAAATGGACTGGGAGAATGGCCTCTACCAAAAGTAACCCTACCTCTAGACGAGGCACCACTGAACCCAAGGGGAAAATGACGAGGCCTTTTATCAAACCCCTTCCCTCTCTCCTATGCAAGAACCATCTCGATTCGCCTAGCAACATTAGCAGCCGTCTCAAAGGAATTCTCACCCCCAGTCTTCTTGGCCATCTGTAGCCTGATAGGGTGAGTGAGTCCATCAATAAACCTCCTCACCCTCTCCCTCTCAGTAGGAATCAAGAGAAGAGCATGACGAGCTAGATCCACAAAACGGGTCTCATACTGGGTAACAGTCATACTGCCCTGCTGGAGATGCTCAAACTGCCTGCGGTAATCCTCTCTCGGTGTGACAGGGAGAAACATCTTTAGAAATAGCTATGAGAACTGCTCCCAAGTAAGTATAGGCGACCCAGCTTGTCTGGTCAACATGTAATTGCTCTACCACCTCTTGGCGGAACCCGTCATCTGAAACACAGCAAAATCAACCCCATTGGTCTCAAGATAAGGAGTGTGAGTAGTGGGAGGTCATGGTAGCAGTCAAGATAATCATGTGGGTCCTCAGAGGGTGCACCACTGAAGTGAACTGGAAAGAGCTTAGTAAACTTGTCCAATATCAATAAGCCCTCATAAGACATAGCGGGCCTATCACCGGCCTGGGCCGCAACAACTAGCTAAGCTACCCCAACTGGCGGGGCTGCTGGAATCTGATATTGGGGAGACATCTACTCAGGAGTGTGAGTAGTGGGAGTTCTTGCTCCTCCCCCAGCCTGAGAGACGACTGGTGCCACCAGAAATGTACTGGACTGGGCCACACTCTCCATAAGGCCTACCAAACGAACATGAGCGTTGTGAAGCGCTGGAGTGGTGATGAACCCCTCCGGGTGAGTCGGTCCAACAAGGACAGTCTGAGCTGGAACCCCCTCATCGAAATCCACCTGAGGCTCCACTGCTCATGTTGGTGCTCGAGCTCTAGGCTGAGCTCTGCCTCTCCCTCGACCTTTGTCGTGAACTCGGCCTCGACCTCTGTCCCTCATAGGAGCTGCCATTGGTGGCTCCGACTGCTGTCCAGCTGAAGATGCAGTATGTGTTCTCACCATCTGTGAGAGAACAAGAGTAGGAGAGTTCAATCATTAATAATATAACAAAATCGCACGACAAAGAAGAATAGAAGTGAAATTGTTCCTAAACTCTGCAGCCTCTGGAAGATAAGAACAAATGTCTCTGTACCGATCCTCCAGACTCTACTAAGCCTACTTGTGACTCGTGAGACCTAGGTAACCTAGTGCTCTGATACCAACTTGTCACGACCCGAAATTCCCACCTTCAGGACCATGACTGCGCCTAACATTTCACTTGCTAGGAAAGCTAACGTTAGAGAAATCCTTGAGACAGATTTTAAATAATTAAAATAAGTAAAACCAATTAAATAGAAATGGAGCCAAAATAAAGTATGAAATAGCATAATAATCCAATATCTAGTACAACCCGGATCTGGAGTCACAAGTACACGAGCTTCTAGAAGTTTTACAAATAGAGTCTGAAATAAATAAAACTGTCTCGAATGAGATGAACAGTAAATAACGAAGGAGGAAGGGGACATCAAGGTCTGCGGACGCCAGCAGATCTACCTCGAGTCTCCAAATAAGTTAATCCGAGCTGATGCGTCTAACGGACAGCTGGTACCAGTACCAAAATCTGCACAAGAAGTGCAGAGTGTAGTATGAGTGCAACTAACACAATGTACTCTGTAAGTGCTGAGCCTAACCTCGACAAGATAGTCACGAGGCTATGACAGCACACCCACGTAATTAAAACTTGTACAGACGAAAATATACGTACGACATAACAACAAATAATGATTTAACATGTACGATTGGGAGGGGACATGAAAAGGGGTACAAGAAACGATAACTACAATAGGAAATGACAACATGAAACAGTCAATAAACCTTCAACAAATGAAAATAGAGAAAACATAATAAATAAAGACTGCACGACATTACCCATCGTGTTTTTACTCTCAACCTCACCATGAAACAATAACAATGTCACGGCATCACCCGTCGTGCTTTTATTCTCAATCTCTCCATAAAATGATAAATACGGTACGTCATCACCCTTCGTATTTTTACTCTCAATTTCATCATGAAATGATAAATACGACACGACATCACCCGTCATGATTTTACTCTCAATTTCATCATGAAACGATAAATACGGAAGGGCATCACCCTTCGTGCTTTAACCCTCTTCCTTACTATGTATAAATGAATAAATAAAACAATAACCGACACGACATCACCCTTCGTACTTTAACATTCTCCCTTACCATGTAGAAAAATGTATATAACATTTGGGAGGAAGAATAAGCAAGAATAAACCTTACGTCAACAACGGTTCCACAATACCGAACCTCAACTTCCAATAATGCTTAATTATCACAAATAGTTCATAAATGTGAAAAGACGATCAATTAAGTAACAAACTAGTCTAAGCATGGATATCAAAATCAAAAAAGGAAGTAAATTACAATAAACAATCCCACCCACATGCTTTAACCCAATAACAATGCATAACTAGTCGTCACCTCACATATACGTGGTACCCGACATTTTAAACATGTAGCAAATATGCAAACAAGTCCTAATCCCTCAAGTCAAGGTTAGCCACGATACTTACCTCACTTTGCAGTCAATTCAGAGATCTACCAGGGCCTCTCCTCTAGAATCTACCTCCAAACCACTAGTATCTAACCAAAATTGACTCGATAACGTCAAATAATGCTAAGGTAATCAATTATAATACATAAGGATAGGATTTTTACACTTTTCCCACAAGGCAAAAAAAATCAACCCCGGGCTCGATTGGTCAAAACCCGAGGTTCGGACCAAAATTCATTTACCCATTAACCCTCCGATTATGTAATTAGTCTTGAAATCTGACCTCGAATTTGAGGTCTAAATCCCGAATTTCTAAAAACAAAAACCCCAATTCTTCCTAAATCCCTAGTTTTCTACCATGGAAGAACAAAGATTGGGGCTAGCAATTAATGGGCGATGTTAGAAATGGAAGAAAATGAGTTAAAGTGTGCAAACCTATGAATTGGTGTTGAATTTTCCCTTCAAAATTGCCTCTAGGACGAGCTCAAATGGAGAGTTTATGAAAAATGGAAGAAATCCCCTTTGGATTGTTTTAAATCACTAGCGTCAGACCTTCTTCGCCTTCGCGAAGAGCCTGACACGATCGCAAAAGGCAGTGGCCAGAATGGTCAGAATGGCCTTCGGCCAGATGGTTCTTTCCCCTGACCACCGCATTCGCGTCCCCTGGTCCGCGTTCGCATAGGACCAACCCAGTACCCCCCCCTCCCCAGGCCTAAAGCCTTACACGTTCGCGTAAGTATGGGAGCGTTCGCGTAAGTATGGGCATACCCCCCACTGCTTCGTGTTCTCATCTATCCCCTTACGTTCGCGTAGAACAAATCCTCCCCAATCCCAGATTCACCTTCGCGATCGTGAGAAAGACTTCGCGATCGTGAAGCACAACACACGAGATGACAGCTAAAGCTCAAAACCAAATTTTTTTCTAAGTCCGAAACATCTGTATCCTATCCGAAACTCAACCGAGTCCTCGGGCCTCAAAATCAAGCATGCACTCAAGTCTAAAACCCTCATATGAAATCACTCGCATGATCAAAATACCAAAATAACACCTAGAACTATGAATCGGACACCAAATAAAATAAAATTTTTAATGAAACTTAAGAATTTCTATTTTAACAACCGGGCGTCCGAATCATATCATATCACTTCCGTTTTACACCAAATTTAGAAGACAAGTCATAAATATCGTAATGGACCTATATCAAGTTTCAAAACTAAAATGCGGACACGGTATCAACAAAGTCAAACATCGGTCAAATTTATAAGTTCTTTAAACCTTTAAACTTCAAATATTAAACAAATTGCGATAACTCGATCTAGGGACCTCCGAATTCGCTTTCACGCATATGCTCGAGTTAAATATCGTGATGCGAACCCACCGGGACTGTCAAAACATAGATCCAGCTCTATTTGCACAAAATGTTCACTGAAGTCAACTCAAATAGATTTGCGTGCAGATTTTAGATGTTGATGTTGCTCTGTGGCATTGAAGACGTACTGCATTCCGGTCATAGCTGCCTGTTATTCTTGGTAGCTTTAGAATTATTAATCTGTTCATGTACATTTCAAACAAATGATATATTTATTTCATGCCAGATTTGTGAACTCTAAATCTTAGAAGCTCTTGATTTGTACTACCAGTCCTTGGGATTTTGTATAAAAGCTCAGTTATTTCATCTTTTATTTTCTCAATTAAATCTCATTTGAATAAGATTGTTGCTATTTAGCTTACCTAGTGGGTTGGGCTAGGTTCCATCACGACTAGTTGGATTTTGGGTCGTGATAAATTGGTATTAGAGCTCTAGGTTCATAGGTTCTACGAGTCATGAGAAAGTGTCAAGTAGAGTCTTGCGGATCGGTATGATGACATCCATACCTATCTTCGAGAGGCTACAGGGCATTTAGGATAAACTCTCTATTTTTTTTCCTTATCGTGCGGCATTGATTCAGCTTGAAGCATATCTTTTTGAATTCCTTCCACTAACTCGTATGCGCATGTGAGCACTCAGTATCAGCTTTACATCGATGGCTTGTGGATTCCATGGATGAGGTGCGAGATGTGTTTTATATATTTTGGTGATGGGCCAGTTTGGAGGACCAGCTTAGGCTCGATAGTTGCAGTTGTGTGAGTATATGCTTTCGGACTTCTATGTTCGGTAGTGTTCCTATGAGTGGGACTGATGTCTCGGTGAGTAGTTAGATGTCTATGTGATGGGTATGACATGACTGCGGTATGCGTTCAGATGGTTTGGATGTGGCGGGAAGAGTTTGCTTGAGATGTAGAAAGGACTATTGGGTGCTTGATTTCTGTCTTGACGTGAGGTACAATCTCGATTTATGAGTGTGTTGAAGGTTCTTTCATATTGTTTAATTATGGAACAAATTAGATTATCATTTATTGTTGATGAGTTCAGAATAAAGAAGATTAAATGATTGCGTAGTAGTTATGGCTGTAAAAGGGTATAGAGATATGCCAGTTTGAGGAAAAGCAGGTGGGTTATCACTTGGAGGCAATCCACTAGTGTGTGATCCCTATGATGTTGTGTGAAGGCGTTTCTTTTTCTACCAGTGGGTATATGTGTTGCGNTCCCTATGATGTTGTGTGAAGGCGTTTCTTTTTCTACCAGTGGGTATAGGTGTTGCAATTTGAGTTTGGATCAGTGGTGAAAGTTGACTTGAGTGTCAAAAGGATGAATACGAGCTTAGCAGATGATTTGAGGTATTTTATGGGTAGTGTTGCGTGAGCTTATGGAATATTTAGTTGAATCTCACTATTGTATTATGGCAGTAATAGAGTATGGGCATTGCGGGTTATCGGGTGCTTGGATCTATGGCTTTGAGCCAAGTGAGGGTGTCTGCTATCAGTGATTTGATTACATGGTTACGTGTTGTATTGGCTTCGGTCTAAGGCATACTTGTGGATCGGTTATGACTTGCAGAGACTGGTTTTGAGGATGACTAAAGCAAGGAAATTTCTGAATGCAGGGTGTATTACACTTTATGGAAATATGGAAGTCTTGGGAATGGTTTAGGGTTACTGTTCGAGATAGATGTAATGTACTAAGAAAATGGATTTACTCGTTTGCTTAGAGGTGTGGGTTACTTCTTTGGGTGTTGCCGTGCTAATGGGCCACATGCCATTCTGCCCGTTTGGGCGGTGCAATTGAGATCTGAGCAGAGTAGATGACTCTCGAGAAGGTTCTAATGGATTCAAGATTTATATATGGCAATTGGGAATTTTACGGACTTATATATGGCTAGAATCTGAGATTTGCACCGGATGGTGTCGGGACTTACGGTATTTCTATATAATTATGGGATTCTATATTTGAGTAACAGGAAGGTGAAGGAAATGGCTTTAGAATTCACAGAAGGTCTCTTGAGAGTGGGTGTCTTGGTTGTAGTACTTTTGGGGTGCTTAAAAGGGAATATAGTCGCTTACGGGCCTTAGGATGGTGTGGTTTTATGATAGGATCTATTGTGGTCAGCTTTGGGTAAGGATTGTGGTATTCTGGCAAGGAGCAGTGTCACCATGAGGGTAATTTGGAAGGAACTCGGAGGAAATAAGACAACTTGGTAGTTAGTAGGTTGGATCAGCACGGTAATGGATATGAGCGGTTCTTTGGGTACTTATGATCTGGTGAGTCTCTATAGGTGTTTTGTAGCAATACTCTTAGGTTTGGGGACCTGCGTGGCTTGGTTGAGTTAGAGAGATTTAGTTATGATGGCTTGGTTATGTGCGAATGGGCTTCGAGGAGTTCTCGATGGTTTCTACCACGGTTTGAGATAGATATTTCCTACCGGCGTGAGGAGTATGTGGTGTGTTATGATTTTCTCCTGGATGGGATCAAATGGAAGATTTCTGACTAATTGGGTATGTATTTTACTAGTGACTCAGAGTTGATTATGAGATTCTTGTACTTTTCATATGATGGAATGATAGGTACGGTGTGTCCCGTGGGATTGAGATTTGTATGTGCAAGGTAACAGTTCAGTTTTGGAAGGGAAGGGAAGGAATTTTTAGACAACATGGACGATTTCAGATGACCAAATGAATGATATGACTATTTGGTATTGCCTGAGAAGGGTGCGCATTTCAAAAGGCGTACTGAGTTTTGACTTACAAATGCTTCATTGGTATTGCGGTACTTGCTTGGTTGATCGACTGCTGATATTCTGATTTTGCTATGTGACACGGAAGAATTATAGAGATATTCCTCGTGGGATGATCGTGAATGAGAGATGTGTTAGATATTCGAGTGGTGGAGTTGGTATCAACTATGGTTATTCGTGTGCTCTATGGATTTGGAGACTGGGAGTTCTCAAAAGCAGATTGTTTCAGGGTTACGGACTGTGAAGATGTGGCCAAAGTTAGCTAGATGGTAGTACGTATTATGGTTAGATCATTGTGGACATTTGAAGGGTTATTTATCTATCTGGGGATGACCAGAGTTGATTTGGGGTCCATTGGTAAGCCCAATGAGGATGTGTATTCTACACCGAGTCAGATTTATTGACTTAGCATGGTTAGTGTTGAGGGGTGAGTCATTCAGTTAGAGTTGAGCTTGTTCATGTTCTGATATGTTCTATGCGTTCCTCTTCAGAAGTCAGCTTAGGATTTGACCTTGGTTCTTGTCGGACGAGAGAGGGATCCATGGCTTGTTGATCTGATAAGTAGTTATAAGTTTCGGCTTCATCATCGGCGATGAACAAAGGTTTTGGAACGAGGTTTATTGGATATGAGGTTTATTACAAGTATCGGGTTTGTTTCGAGCAGTTACTGTGATCGGAAATTATTGCTACGAGTATGCGAGATGTGTGGTATATCATGCGATTTCATCTTGGGTCATGGTTATGTCTTGATATGGCTTGTTCAGACTTATACAGTGTGTAGGTACGAGATTCGGATATTGTAAAATATTCAGGATGTTTGAAATTGGGTTCTAAAGTTTACAGACTAAAGTTAAAGTAATGATCTCAGTTATGTTGTGTTGTCAGTCTTACATTGATTGGGGTGACGTGGGATCACCCCCGGGTATGTGCATGGTAAGGTTACACGGTGATTTGATGGCTTTGGAACGACTCTTGGTACGTTCTAGGACGAACGCATGTTTAAGTGGGGGAGATTGTAACGACCCAGATGGTCGTTTTGAGCATTTGCATTCCGTTCATCTATTTCAAGTCTTGAGTAGCATTATATGGTGTATTTTGACCTGTGTGTATCTTCAATTTTGGTTTTGAGGTGTTTAGAAATTTGTTTGGAAGAATGAATTTCATGTTTGAACCTTTAAGTTGAAAGAACTGGCCAAGTTTGACTTTTTTCGTATTTGACCTCGGATCGAAGTTTTGATGGTTCCGTTATGTTCGGATGGTGATTTTGGACTCAGGCGTATGCCCGGATTTGTATTTGGATATTTCTAGAAGGTTTCGGCGCTAATTGGCGAAAGTTGGAATTTGAAGGTTTGAAATATTCATAACTTTGACCGAGAGTTGACTTGACGATATCGGGTTCGGATTGTGGTTCTGGGAATTGGAATAGCTTCGTTATGTCATTTTGGACTTGTGTAAACAATTTGAGCTTATTCCGTGTTAATTTGATATGTTTCGGCACAAGTTTTGGAAGTTGAAAGATTCAAAGTTCATTATGTTTGATTTGTGATGCGATTCATCATTTCGATATTGTTATGCGTGATTTGAGGCCCCGAGTAGGCCCGTATTATGTTATGGGACTTGTTGGTATATTTGGACGGGGTCCCGAGGGGCTCGGGTGAGCTACAGACGTGGTTCAGATCATTTTTATCTCTTGTTGCATTGCTGAAGATTGCTGGTGCTGGTGTAGCCACATTTACGGAGCATTGGTCGCATAAGTAACTTCATAAATGCGAGTTGTTCTTCGCAGGAGCGGGAAAAGGCTGGATGGGGGAATACCACTGAACCGGAAAGCTGGGCGAATCTACGCGTCCGCAGGCGTGGGATTTTGATCGCAAAAGCGGATGGCAGCTTGTTTGGGAGATTGCGCACAGACGAATTTAGCCTCGCACCTGCGATTGCGCAGAAGTGGAACAGTGTCCGTAGGTGCGAAAGGTCAGCTGGTTAGTGGATTCCGCAGAAGTGGCTATTAGTACCGTAGATGCGAAGGTGCCTGGGAAGAAGCTATAAAATCGAGAGTTGTCCATGTTTATCATATATTGAGCTATAGACTGCGGATTTAGGCAATTTTGGGAGGCACTTTTCATCACATGGATTGGGGTAAGTGTTCTATACTCAATTTTGTTGGGTTCCGAGGTGTTGGCCCGGGGTTTGATATTTTGGTCGACTTTGGGCGTTTTATTAAAGATTCGACCTTTATCATTTGGAATTGTTTCCTTAGGCATTATTTGATGTATTTTAGTTGCTTTTTGCTAGTTTTGAGTCATTCGGAGGTCGGTACGTGTGGGACGACATTTCTAGAGTATTGTTCGGCTTGCTTGGTATTGGATTTGGCTCGTTCGAGGTAAGTAACACTTCTAAACTTGATGCTAAGGGTATGAACCCCTGAGTATACGTGTTATGTGCTTAGTGTTAAGGTGACGCACATGCTAGGTGACGGGCGTGTGGGCGTGCACCGTGTGAATTATGACAGTTGATTCTGTGGTACGGTGTGGTTACCTAATCTTGTCCTTATCCATAAAATTTCTACGTGCTAGAGTAATTGAGTTGTGATCAATGTTTGAAACCATGTTTAGGCTATATGTTTATTCTGTTGGGACTCACTAAAGTCATTTTTGTTGCTGAGATATTTTCTTAAATTGCAGTTACATACTCAGTTATATTTATTCATTTGCATATCATATCTCAGTCTCTATTATCATTTGTTGTCACAACATGTTATCATTATTTGGGCTGATTGGCATGAGATTAGTGAGCCCGAGAGACTGGAGAGATTGATGACTAAGTTGGGGCCTGAGGGTCGTGTTGTGAGTGAGATATGTGGATCGGGTTGCATACTGCAGCATGCCTTATGGCTATATGTGGATTGAACTGCACGCCACAGCAGGCCTTATGGATATATGTGGATCGGGTTCCACGTCGCAACAGGCCTTATGGCTAGATGTGGATCGGGTTGCACACGACAACAGGCCTTATGGCTATATGTTGATCGGGTTGCACGCCGCAACAGGCCTTATAGGCTTTATTACTAGCGATAGGATCGGGTTGTGTGCCGCAGCAGGCACTGGACAGTGCTGAGTGACTAAGCATTTTGAGGGATTGAGCATGATGAGTGGGAGTGCGAGACAGTGAGATTGAGTACTCTGAGACTGTGAGTACATGAGTTCATTACTGTGATGCATTGCATTGACATGTATACTTGACATACATGCATAGAGATGCATTTCCTCATGATACATGGTATAGTGACATTTATGACTTTACATGCGCATTGCCATGTAGGCATAGAGATGTACTTTTCTCATGCTATCTGAGATTGAAATATTTTATCTGTTGTTGAAAGTTTTTGAGAAAAATCACAGTTTTCTGATATACTCACATTTTGGTGAATTCGGTGAAAGATTTGGATTTTTCTGTTATACTTGAGAAGCATGCCTATTTTTCCGTAAGTGTGGATGAGCTGAGCATCATATCTTTGAGTTGTTTCTTGTATTACTTTTATTGTATGGTTATGCGTTTTTGTCAGCCATTGCTGTTGGACTCTGATCATTTGTCCAAGCTCGTCACTGCTTTCAACCTAAGGTTAGATCTATTACTTATTGAGTGTATGTGGTCGATTCTAATCATACTACATTTCTGCACCTTGCATGCAGATTTTGAAAGCTAATGTTGTTGTGTATGGCGGGAGCTGGCATTGAAAACGTACCTGTNGCTCGTCACTGCTTTCAACCTAAGGTTAGATCTGTTACTTATTGAGTGCATGGGGTCGGTTGTAATCATACTACACTTCTGCACCTTGCGTGCAGATTTTGAAAGCTAATGTTGTTGTGTATGGCGGGAGCTGACATTGAAGACATACCTGCGTTCCGGTCATAACTGCCTTTTATTCTTGGTAGCTTTAGAATTATTAATTAGTTCATGTATATTTCAAACAAATGATGTATTTATTTCATACCAGATTTGTGAACTCTCAATCTTAGAAGCTCATGATTTGTACTAACCGTCCTTGGGATTTTGTATAAAAGCTCAGTTATTTCATCTTTTATTTCTCAGTTAAATCTCATTTGCATAGGATTGTTGCTATTTGGCTTACCTAGCGGGTTGGGTTAGGTGTCATCACGATTAGTTACATTTTGGGTCGTGACAATATGTCTGTATGCACGTTTATTTTAAGAGGGGGAGAATGTAAAACCTGACCGGTCGTTTTGTGTATTCGAGCTCGTTTCCTCTATTGAAGGTTCCCGTATGTATATTTTTAGATTTATGACTTGCGAAGATAGTTAGTTGCGTTTCAGGGAAGTTTTGGAATGATTTAGACCCTTTGGTTCTTGGTTTAGAAGTTTAAGTTAAAAATGTTAACCTAGGTTTGACTTTTATGAACGACCCCAAAATGATGTTTTGATTGCTCTCATATATTCGTATCATGATTTTAGACTTGGGAGTATGCCCGAAATTGAATTCGGAGGTTCCTAGGTTGATTTGACTTGTTTTGCCGAAAGTTGGCAATTTGAGATTTAGAAATTTCCTTAGGTTTGACCGTATGGTAACTTTATGTCTATCGGGTTCGGAATTTAGTTTTATGACTTGGAATAGGTTCGTTTTACTATTTGGAACATGTCTGTAAAATTTGGTGTAATTCAGAGCTGATTGGATAAGATTCGGACGTTTGATTGTGATTCTAGAGGTTCTTGAGTTTTCTTTTGAATTTCATGTGTTTTGATGTCCATTTCATAGTTCTGGATATTATTTTGGTATATTGATCGCGTGAGCGATGTCATATGATATTTTTAGACTTGTCTGGATATTTGGTGTAGAGCCCCGAGGGCTCGAGTGAGTTTCGGACGTGTTCTGGATTAGTTTGAACTCATTCCAAGTTGCTAGTGTGTTGGTGCTCCAGTTATCACAATTGCGAATCACAATTGCAATCATAGAAGGGGGTCTCAGGTATCGCATTTGTGGCACCTTGATCTCATGTGCGAAGTTAGGCTTGGGCTGGGTAAGATCGCATTTGCGACCATTTGGTCGCATTTGCGGAAGGGACAGACTTTGCAAATTCGACGTCAGTGTTGCATTTGCGACATTTCCCTGGGCTGTTAGGCGCCTCATTTGCGAGTCATTTTACGCATTTGTGAGAGTTTGCAATTGCGACTTCTGCACCTAAACATAAGGGCTGGAAAAATGGGACTTAGTTTCATTTTTATATTTTGGAATCCTAGACTCGGTAGGAGTAAATTTTGAGGAGGGATTTTCACCTACAACTATGGGGTAAGTGATTTTCATCAAATTTCAATTATATTACACGATTATTTATGAGATTTAACATCAATTCATGAATTTCTAAGAGAAACTTTGGGGAATTTTGTCTATATGTTTAACAATAAAAATTTGAGATTTGAGATTTGAGAGTTGAATTGGACTCAGATTTGAAAATAAAACACACATATGGACTCATGGGATTATGGCTAGTCGAGATTTACCCTTGGACTCGGATTTTGACCGGGCACTCCTGGGGTTGACTTTTGGGAAATTGTGTTAAGATCTTAGCTTTATTAATCGAAATTGGTTTCTCTTGCATTATTTGATGATATTAAGTTATTTTTTATTAGATTTGAGCCGTACGAAGGAGAATTTTAAGAGAAAAGCTATTTTTGAGTGTTGATTTGGCCTTGTTGAGGTAAGTATCTTGCCTAACTTTGTATGAAAAAACTACCCCTTAGGATTGGGTTTGATTGGACTATTTGAATTATGTGGAAGACGTGTACATGAGGTGGTGAGTGTGTACACGGGCTTATATATGAAAATTGACAGGTTTAGACTCTTAGGTTACTTATAAGCATTTAATTGAAGTTGTTATAATTTTTCTATCTTTCATTGTCAAGTTTGTTCTTACATGCTTTGATTGAAGTTGTTATTACATGTTCTATTTTCCATTGTCGAGGTTACTCT
>AWOL01S0189483.1:0-10485 GCA_000715115.1 Nicotiana otophora | reverse complement strand
TTTTGGCATATCTTCTTTCTCTTCCGTGTTACGAACGTGTTTAAGAAATCTTACGTGCAATCATGGCGAACAATGAGCTCGAAAATATGCCTTTGGGGGACTTGGATGGTGAGTAGGAACAACTCGATGAGGTATGTCAAGTGCCACAACAATGAGGCTAGGGACCACAAGACAACATGCCCGTTCCACCCCCGTCTCCACCATATCCACCACAAGCATCTCCACGCCATACATTTCCCAACGAAGGTTATACTAGTGCAATAGTCCCTCCCTGTATTAGGGCGGGCAACTTTTAAATCACCAATGTGATGCTCACTTTGCTTGATCAATGGGGTTTCCTTATCAGTGCTCCAACTCAAAGTTCTTACAAACTTGTGAAAGACTTTCTGGATACATGTTGGGGAAGAAAGCAAACTAATATTTCCGAGGATGCATTGCGGCTAAGGATTTTTCCCTTCTCTCTACGGGGGAAATCTTTTGATTGGTTGGAATGTTTGCCGAAACATTCAATTCACACTTGGGATGAGTTGGCGGCCAAGTTCATTGCTAAGTGTTTCTCTCCGGGGCACATGGAAACACTTCTAGATGAGATCTTGGCATTCAAATAAGAGCCGAATGAACCACTACACTAAACTTTGGGAGCGCTATGGAACAATAGTTAAGGAATGTACCATCAACGATATGACGGAAAACATGTTGCAACAAACCTTTTATCATGGGATTAACACAACCAATCAATGTATAATGAATCAACTAACCTCTGGGAACATTATGACTAGGCCTAATGCAGAGGCATGTGACATTCTAGATGAGATGGAGAAGACGTCATTGGTTTGGCAATCTCGTGCCAATGCCCCACAAGGTGATCCGAATATGATCCACCTCCACAGATAATTGCAAGGGCATGGGCAAGTCATTGCCGAATTGACCACTACGATGACTCAACTAGTAAAGGCTCAACTAAATGAAAGTTCATGCTATGGAGAGAGTGAATGTTATGGTGAACAAGAAGAGGACTAATGGTCCACAAATGAAAACCCGAGTGGACAACTATATGCAAGGTGATGGAGGTTTTGTTCAAGATGATTCTTATAATGAGCAAGAGGAGGAAGTGCAATATGTCAACAATTTTCAAGGGAAAAGAAACAATATCCAAGGCCCAAACCAACAACAATGGTGACAACAAAATAGTCATGGCAATTGGAGTTCTAATAATCAAGGGAATTGGCATAACAACAACAATCAAGGAAACTATAGTGGAAACAACCAAGGAAATTGGGGAGGCAACAACCAACGTGGTTGGGGTAACAATCAAGGCCACTGAGGGTCGGGTTTACAAAGGCCCCCTATTTATCAACAACTGAGCAACCCACAAAAGAATGTCCACTTGGATACCCAACTTGTCTCACACAACACATCAATTCGCAATCTACAAGTTTAATGGGGAAAATCTCTCAAGCTCTAAATTCTTGACCTAAGGGTGCACTAACAAGTGACACGGTGGTAAACCCAAAGGGTGGTACCAATATGGGGCATGCTATGGTAGTTATCACAAAGTGGATGAGGCAGGAATGCACCTACCTCAAGTGGAAGGTGACTTGCTGATGATGATAATGTAATGCAAGAAGAATAGATCCCGGACAATGTTGCTCAATCAAATGAGGAAGTTCGGTCTGAGATATATGATAGTGTGGAAGAGACTCAAGAGGAGGTGAACCCGTCTAGGGAACACATCATTGACATACCGGATCTAGTAGTGCAAAAGTCAAGGGCACCATTGCCTAATCCTCCACCACCATACCATCAAAGACTTGACAAGTAAAATGGTGAGAATTAATTCAAGAAGTTTATTCAAATGCTGATGAGTCTTTCAATCAATGTGTCATTGATAGAAGGTTTGGAACAAATGCCCAGTTATGCAAATTTTATGAAAGATCTTGTGATAAAGAAGCAGTCGATGAATTTTGTGACACTCATCATGGGAGAGCGATTGTTCATTCAATTGCTCCTAAGTTGGAGGATCCCGGTGCTTTCACTATTACTTGTACAATTGGAAGTGCCGAGTTTGGTAAAGATCTTTGTGATCTTGGGGCAGGTACAAATTTGATGCCCTACTCAGTTTTCAAGACTTTGTGGATTGGACAACCAATACCCACTTGTATGATATTGCAAATGGCCAATCGTAGAATGAAAAGGCCGTTGGGTGTGATTGAAGATGTTTTGTTCCGGGATGATTAATTCATTCTTCTGGCGGACTTTGTCATTCAAGATTGTGAAGGTTATTATGAAGTTGTTACATTTCACGTTTTCATACGTTAATGTTTCGTCGTAAGTTAATTGGCGTAGATTCCGGAATGAGATTATTTTTGAGGTTATAAGCATTTGTGCCATTTATAACAGGCAATAAGTAAGTGTCGTGAAAGTAAAAGGGTAAACGAATCAAAGAAAATGAGTTTTGTTTAAGGTTGTCAATTTGGGATAAAATACGGTCTGAGCTATAATACCCGGTATATATGGACTAGTGCCATACAAGGTACCACATGACCATGATAGTAAGGTGTATAAGGTATGTTAAAAGTGAGTAGTATTTTAAGTAATTTGGGATAATTCTTAATTATGTGGGTAATTGGTTAATTATTGGATTAGTGGGGGATTAACCAGTTAATTAAGGAAATAGGTGGATAATTATTGGTGGGAAATCCCCCCCCCCCAAATGTGGCAGCAACTTATGCCCCATTTGTGACTCTTTACTTACATTACAAGGTGGCACATTTAGAGGGACTTTTGGCTAAGTCATCACCTAATTGGGGCCCACACACACTAAGGTAAAGATATCCCAAAATTAAGAAAGAGATACATATCTAATCTTCATAGCAAAGTAAATTGCTCCAGCAAACTCATACAAAATGATAGCAACGTCATTTGCTACAAAATGCATATAAGACTACTTAGCAACATAAGAACTACGATTCTAATGGAGTACCGTGCAATATTTCTCAAGAATATCATACGGATTTTTCCCTATTTCCATCTCGCCGTTATGTGTTTCATCGTGATTAACGGGTGTTAGAGGGATTATCAAGAGAATTGGCTCAGGTATTTTAAGGCTATCCCTTCTCTCCTTTAACGAGCAAACACACAGCTTTCATAAATGACTCTATTCATAGAAGTACTAGGGGTGCCTATATTTTTATTCCTCATGTGAATTATTATAATATCTTTTGTTCATGGGTCTCAGAAAAATAGGTAGTTGATAAGGTTTATCCGAAAGGCATATTGATCTTATGACATTCCGAGAAATCTTATTAACGTACTTCTTATGCATTTCATTCATTTGTACATGTACATTGACCCATGACCAGATGGAGTTATATACATGTATATTATATGTATATGGGATATGGGAAAAGGTTATGGCATTATATATGCACCACCACCTGATCAGCTGGTATATGTTGATTATTTTGCCCACCGTGGCCGAGATGATATGATGGGATGCCCTAAGAGGCTTGATGATGATATATACACCTATACCTATGCATGATACGACATTTATATGCACGTGCATGACAGTATAAATATTTCATGATTTACAAAGTTATTTTGACTCACAGGTGGAATTCTTTACTCTATGTTGCATCTATTCCTTTATGTACTGATTTGCATTCTTTGCATACTCGGTACTTTATTTGTACTAATGTCCCTTTGCCTGGGGATGCTGCGTTTCATGCCCACAGATGCAGGTAGACAGGTTGACGGTCCCCCTCTTTAGGATCTTTGATCAACAAGAGTTGGTGTGCTCTACTTGATCCGAAGCTGTTACTAGTTTTGGTACGCTATTTGGATATGTAGATATGGGTACGATGGGGCCCAGTCCCGTCCTTTATACAATTGTACACTCTATTAGAGGTATGTAGATATTTATGTATAGTTGGATAGTATGTGGCCTTGTGGGCCTCAAATTTTGGATATATAGTTGTCTATAGCAGCCTTGTCGGCTCGCCCTACCGTATTCCGCATATATATGTCTTTTGGACATGTTTTCCTCACGTATGTTATGCATGTAATTCAGCAGTTTATTGACAGATGTTATTCATGACCTACCCTTAATTCATGTTTATATCTTATCACATGTTTAGGGGTGTTTGATAGGTAGGACTCGGGCATTTGTCATAGCCCATCAGTTTGGGTCCTGACAGAAGTGACAATTATTCTTGGAAGACCTTTCCTTGCTACATGTAAGGTTCTTTGTGATGTTGAAGCCGGAGAACTCACATTCTGGGTTGTTGATGAAAACGTTATATTCCATGTGTGTATGTCCATGTGGCAACCAAACAGTAATGAGGTGTGTTCTCTTGTGGATTTGGTGACTGATGTTATGGTTGATGATACAAGTGATACTATCAATACTGGTGATATGTTGGAGGATGTCTTTCTCAACTTTGATGATGACGAGATGGATGGTTTCATGGAATGTGTGAACTCTTTAAAAGGAATATTGTCATACAACTATGCACCCCGTAAATTGTCTTTGGATCTGGAAAATAGGAAGACTCTTCCTACAAAGCCTTCTATTGAAGAGCCACCTACCTTGGAGTTGAAGCCATTTCCTCCACACCTTTATTATGAATTTCTTGGCCCTTGTTCTACTTTACCGGTTATTCTTTCCTTTTTTTTGACTAACATGCAGGTAGATTCCACATTGGCAGTGTTAGAAAAGAGGAAGAAGTCTATTGGGTTGACCTTGGCGGATATTTGGGGTATAAGCCCCACCATTTGCATGCATAAGATCAAGTTGGAGGATGGCCCTATACCATCCATTATACATAACAATAGACTCAATAAGGCTACACAAGAAGATGTCAAGATGGAGATTATAAAGTGGTTGGATGCCAAGGTTGTCTACCCTATCTCCGATAGTTCATGGACCTCTCCTGTTCGATGTGTCGTAAAGAAGGGGGCATGACAGTGGTTACCAATGATAAGAATGAATTAATGCCTATAAGAACGGTGACCGGATGGAGGGTGTGTATGTATAATTGCAAGCTCAACAAAGTAACAAGGAAGGATAAATTTACACTTCCTTTCTTAGATCAAATGCTCGATAGATTGGCTGTTCGTGCTTTATACTACTTTTTTGATGGGTAATCGGGCTACAACCAAATTATCATTGCTCTGGAAGATCAAAAGAAAATAACATTTACATGTTCCTGTGGTACTTTTTCTTTCATGCGGAAGCCATTTGGTTTATGCAATGCACCAGTGACATTTCAGCGGTGTCTGATGGCTATTTTCACGGACGTGGTAGAGGACTTCCTTAAAGTTTTCATGGATGACTTCTCGGTGGTTGGGGATTCTTTTGATGATTGTCTTGCTAATTAGGACAAAGTGTTCGCTAGATGTGACGAAATCAACTTGGTACTTATCATTGTCTTCCTCATGATTGACAAAGGTATTTTCCTTGGCCATAAAAGCTCAAGGAATGGAAGTGAAGTTGATAAGGAAAGGATTCAGGCGATTTCTAATCTTCCACCCCCAACTTCGGTGAAGGGTGTCCGAAGTTCATAGGCCATGCAGGTTTTTACCGACGCTTTATCAATGATTTATCTAAAGTGGTGAACCCATTGTGCAAGCTCCTCGAGAAAGATGCCAAATTCAATTTCAATGATGATTGTGTGAGAGCTTTTGAATTGTTAAAGCTCAAGTTTACAACTACTTCCATCATCACCGCTCGAAATTGGGGCGCCTCTTTTGAACTCATGTGTGATGTAAGTGACGTAGCGGTGAGAGCTGATTTGGGGCAATGTATCAATAAGATTTTCCACTTGGTCTACTATGCTAGTAAGACCATGAAGAGTGCCCAAGTCAACTATATCGTTATTCTATTTGAAATTGAGAAATTGCGCCTGTACTTGATGGGTACCAAAGTTATTGTCCAC
This sequence comes from Nicotiana otophora, assembly GCA_000715115.1. Taxonomy (NCBI): domain Eukaryota; kingdom Viridiplantae; phylum Streptophyta; class Magnoliopsida; order Solanales; family Solanaceae; genus Nicotiana; species Nicotiana otophora. The sequence goes on along the minus strand of AWOL01S0189483.1, from coordinate 4,546 downwards.
ATGGACCATGTGGCGCTTCATTGTCTTAAGAGTAAAAAGGACTCCAAAGCTCGGTTGATGAGATGGGTACTCTTGTGGTAAGAAATTCATGTTGACATCCAAGATAGAAAAGATAGTGACAGCGAAGTGGTTGACCACTTGGCTCGTTTGGAGGAGGAGGGGAGTCCACATGATGGACTTCAAATAAATGACTCCTTTCCCAAAGAGCAACTTTTGGCAATTTCAATGAAAGATGTGCCATGGTTAGCGGACTTGGCAAATTTGCTTCGTGGAATCATTTTGGATGAGTTCTCTTCAAGCCAATGGAAGAAGCTCAAAAGGGATTGTCAATATTATTATTAAGATGAACCATGCCTTTTTCGGATTTGTACGTATGGGATAATTAGGAGGTGTGTACCGGAAGACGAGCAAGGTGATGTTCTTGGGGCTTGTCACTCTTCGACATAGGGTTGTCATCATGGTGGAGCAAGAACGACAGCCAAAGTGCTTAGTTGTGGTTTCAATTAGGCTTCTCTTTACAAGGATGCTAGTGAGTTGGTGAAAAGATGTGATGAATGTCAACGGGCCAGTGGAATCTCAAGGAAAAATGAAATTCCTTTTACAAACATTTTTGAGATTGATATTTTCGATGTTTAGGGCATTGGCAACATGGGCCCTTTTGTGAGCTCTTGTGGAAATACCTACATCTTCGTCGTGGTAGATTGTGTGTCCAAATGGGTTGAGGCTATCGCTTTACCCAACAATGAGGCGAGAACTGTAGTGGCTTTCTTGAGGAAGAATATTTTCACAAGATTTGGTACTTCACGTGCAATCATAAGCAATGGGGGATCACACCTTTACAACAAAGCTTTTGACACCTTACTTAGAAAGTATGATGTTACTCACAAGGTCATGACTCCCTTTCACCCACAAGATAATGGGCAAGTGGAGGCCTCCAACCGGGAGATAAAGATTATCTTGTCTAAAACGATGAATGTTAATCGGACGGATTGGTCCAAGAAGCTTGATGATGCGATATGGGTTTATCATACGTGTTACAAAACACCTATCAGGATGTCTCCATACCGGTTGCCAATCAATTTACTCCACTTCTTGTAAAGAAATTCATTGTGTTTAAAGTGGTGTTTGACAAATCGGATCCTCTTCCAGTGGAACTAGAGCGCAAGGCAATGTGGGCTTTAAAGAAGTTTAATCTTGATTGGGATATAGCCGCTAACTTGAGGGGCGCATATTTGAATGAATTGGATGAGTTTCGGTACCGTGCATATGCGCATTCGTCATTTTACAAAGCAAAGATGAAATATCTTCATGACAAATACATTTGTAACAAAGAGTTCAAGGTGGGCGATCTAGTATTGTTGTTTAACTCAACATTGAGAATGTTTCCTGAAAAGGTAAAATCCAAGTGGAGTAGTCCATTTGAAATTGTTGTTGTGACACCTTTTGGTACATTAGACTTGAATAAAAAGAAATATGAAGTATTATGAGTCAATGGTCACTCGGTGAAGCACTACTTTGGCAATGTTAGAGATAGCCACATGGTGTCGATCATTTACTTCACTTGAGGGAGCTTTGATCTTGCTTTTTGGTGCGACGTTAAATTAGGCGCTTTTTGTGAGGAAACCCATGTTTTTTTCCTTTTCCTTTGTAGTTAGATGTTATTTCTGTTCTCACGTGATTTGAAGTATGCTACATGATTGAGTGTGACTTGCAAGAAGGGTGAACTAAAAATGGTCAAGTGTTCAAGGATCTGCAAACTACACATTTCTATGTGCCACAGCAGGAGGACATTCATGGTCGCACTTTTCACATGCGGACCGCACAATTATGTTCTTGCAAAAGTGTAAAAATTTCAACTCTTCGAAGTTTGAGCCTGTCAGTGCGGGGCTAATCTGCGACCACAAGAGGAAATATGTGGCTGCGCCCAAAAATATGTGGACCACACATTAAGATCAGAGAATACTGACCCATGTGATAGAGTTCGGACCACACATGGAAATCTGCCGCCGAACTTGACCCTTTTTCCCTCCTTTCATTTTACACTTTCCCCTTTTCTCAAAATCGTTGTTACTCTGCAAGTTTCCTGAGAGATTTTCACTATCCCCCCACATACCCACTTGTGCTTATACACCAGTACACTCACTCTATCTGGTATGGTTCATTTCATGTTAATTTTTCTGTTAGTTTAACTTTTAAAATTTTAATTTATTTTAGGCCATATGTTATTAGAGTTCATCCATGTGCCCATGTAGGGTAGATCTAAATTGGGTAGTTGATAATACATGCTATAATGGGTTGGGTTAATGAANTAATGGGTTGGGTTAATGAGATTTCATGTTTATACCATGTTGCCATGTCTATTTGTAGAAGTAATTGCAAGATCTAAGTAGAAAAATAATCCATGTGCGTAATTTTTAAAATCTACGGCCGCACTTGAATTTGTTTTTTTCACAGTTTAGATGTTTTGGGAAACCTGGCGAAGCAAGTGCATCTGCGGATCCACTTTAATTGTGTGGACCGCAGAAATATTAAAGAGGTCACACTCAAACATGTGCAGACGTCAAATGTAGTTTGCAACGGCAAAACTGCGTCTGGACTATTGTCAGAGAGGGGCTTCTAGGCCTTTGATGGTTTTTGCTAAATGTGTGGCCGCACTAGTAATTGTGGGGTGCACACTTCCTGTCTGTGACCGCACATAAAAAATCTACGGACTGCAGATCCCAGTTCCAGCAGCCTGTTGTTTTTGTCGTAATTTTATTGTGTCCACAATGTTCTTCCTTTCCTACATAAGTCTTGCATATGATGAATGATGAGTTGCAACTAACAATTTTCTTTTCTTTGATACATGCAATGGTTCGATCGCACTGCAGCGGTGAAACTACAAAAGGAAAAGGTGAATCCTCTAGGGGTCGAGGTAGAGGTAACTTGCCCCTTGCCCTACCGAAAACCATTAGGAAGAAGGCTGCAACAGGTAGATGGAGATGTGTAGACCTCTCCGAGTCTTGTTCCTATGTCCCGTCTAGAGAAGCTTCAAAGGGAAACTCAGCCTATATTCAGGAGGAGCATACACCAACACATCCTAGGCCATAGGGGAGATTTGAGCTCTTAGATGAGGCCTCCTCATCTCACAGCACGTCTGAGGGGTCAGAAAGTGCTAGCCATACCTTCTATACAGCAACTTCCCCAGACACAAATGCATTGTCTGTATAGGATATCCCCGATGATGTTACAGGGGGAGATGGTACATCCATGGGTGTGGAGAGATTGAAGAAAAAGGAGATATGGCAGGTCAGGTTTGTTAGCTTTGTAACCTTCAATGACTTCCGTATGTGGTGGCCAGTATGATCCTTGACACTTGGGAAGTAGTTTCCCTTGAAGGATTTGGATAAATACAACCCGACAGTGTTGAGGAAGTTCAGACCAACAAAGGGTTGTATGTGGTTTACTAAGAGTGATGAAGATGCCAAAGAGTACCTCATCCGAGAGTTGTACGCAAATGTTTCTCTCATCAATAAGGGGACGAAGGTGAGTAAAGTACGCAACCTTAATATGAGGTTTGATCAGCACACGCTAAATCCCTACTTGGGGTTTGAGGACCTGGAGCTAGGGGAGCACCTATAGAAGTGTGCAATGAAAGAAGAAGTCCGACCTTGGCTAGCAGAGATCTTAACACCACCAGGGCCACCACCACCATGGATCACTGTTGGGGTTCCTATTTAGAAAATCACATTGTGCTTTGAGGTGAAGCGATGGAAGACCTATGTTTGTAGCAGACTAGACCCGTGCCAGAATGAGACTCATCTTCCTCTTCCTCGTGATGTTCTTGTGGCATCTATCAGGGACAGGTACCCAATTAATGTGGGTACTGTAATGTTGGCCAACATTGCATTTGTAGCACAACATACGAACACAACCTACCCTTATCCTAACACTATCACATAGTACCTAATTGATGTAAAGTTAGATCCACGATCATATGACACCAAGGTGAAGCTGAAGAAGCCATTTGACTGGTATTTGTTGATGGATGCGACAAACCCAAAGAAGAGAGCTCAGCCTTCTACCACTATAGGCCAGTCTGATGAGCCGAGAGTGGTAGTCACCGAGACAACTGACATTCCATCTATCTCTATTGAGACCTCTTCTAGTGCTACTACTATGCCTCCGCCACCACCCTCAAGTCTTACCACATCCCCTAGGGCAGCCCCTTATATAGTTCCGAGGCTGGTGCCCATGCTTACTGCTCCATTATCCACTCTACAGGTCTTTAATACATTGGCGAGTCTCAACAACTGGATACAGACGACTACTTCAAAGTTGTCTGACNTTAGATGTTTTGGGAAACCTGGCGAAGCAAGTGCATCTGCGGATCCACTTTAATTGTGTGGACCACAGAAATATTAAAGAGGTCACACTCAAACATGTGCAGACGTCAAATGTAGTTTGCAACGGCAAAACTGCGTCTGGACTATTGTCAGAGAGTGGCTTCTAGGCCTTTGATGGTTTTTGCTAAATGTGTGGCCGCACTAGTAATTGTGGGGTGCAC
>AWOL01S0189384.1:0-11143 GCA_000715115.1 Nicotiana otophora | reverse complement strand
ACCCATAAACAAGAATCTACTAGACACGGCTTGTAGACTCCCTAGGACAGAACTGCTCTGATATTAAGTTTGTCAAGCCCCAAAACTGAAGAGGCGTGGCTGGCACCCGGTGCCATACTCGGCCCGAGCGTACCACTATGTACCTGTGAACTCTGGAGGGGTAACCCTCAACTTAGGCCGATGAGGCCATATTCTGAATCGTCTAAAAATAACGTCTCTCTTATCTGTGGGGTAAACATACCTAAAAGCTGATATATATAACTGTGCAAGCCGACGAAGCCGCCACGAACATTTACTAATATACAAAATATATACGACTCGTCTACAAGCCTCTATTGATGGATGTATTGTGATCGGAACAGGGCCCTAACCTACCCATAACATATATACATACATACAGAAGATGTATACAAAACCCTAGACCTGGAAACTACGAAGGACGTAGAGCTTACCGATCAGGCTGAACTTGGGAAACACCTATTGAGGAGGTCTACCTGTCTGTTTATCTGAACCTGCACGCATGAAATGCAGCGTCCCCAAAAAAGGGACGTCAGTACTAAATAATATATCGAGTATGTAAGGCAATAACATAACTGAAAGCTAAAACTGAACTGATAATATAATACCTAAAAGTAACTGGGAGTCAAAGATGATCTGGAGATATACTTACTTGTTGATATTGACTCAACTCCTTCAATATAGTAAGTAAAATAAATGTTCGGCCCTATAAGGCTCGGTCTGTATAACTGCTCAGCCGTAGTAGGCTCGCTCATAGGCGCTCGGCCATACTAGGCTGTGTAGCTCAGTCATCCTGGACTCTCTCATAGGCGCCCGGACATAGTAGGCTCAGTATATAACTTACCATCTGATCATAGGTTGCCCAATAGGGGCCTGCCCACCGATTATATCTCGATGGTGGTGAAAATACTGTAATATTGTATATATATAGACCATCTTCTCTCTTGACTGAAAGAATACAATACTCAATTGAATATAAAGTCCCGATAAGGGAGAATACTGTAACTTTTGAGACTAGGATAATGTGAATAAATCCATGAATACGAACTTCTCTTTATGTCTCATTGTCAAACATATGTAGTTACGGGATTNACATTTACGCATCATAAGCATGCAAAATCGAGTTCCTTTGAATCAACTCTTCCACAACCACATTCAATCTAATACCAACTATCTTTCTGGATGTAGGTATCATTGTATTATGAATAAAATAAAATTTTTGAGTTTGAATTCTTATAACTGAGATCTACCACACAATCTAGAGTAAGAAGAAAGAGTGACAGTCCTGAATGCCCTGTAGCCTCCTGCTTATAAGTGTGGTGCACAACACACCCCTAAACAAGACTCTACTAGACACGGCTTGTAGACTCCCTAGGATATAACTACTCTGATACCAAGTTTGTCATGCCCAAATCTGAAGAGGCGTGGCTGGCACCCGGTGCCATACTCGGCCCGAGCGTACCACTATGTAACTGTGAACTCTGGAGGGGTAACCCTCAACTTAGGCCGATGAGGCCATATTCTGAATCGTCTAAAAATAACGTCTCTCTTATCTGTGGGGTAAACATACCTAAAAGCTGATATATATAACTGTGCAAGCCGACGAAGCCGCCACGAACATTTACTAATATACAAAATATATACGACTCGTCTACAAGCCTCTATTGATGGATGTATTGTGATCGGAACAGGGCCCTAACCTACCCATAACATATATACATACATACAGAAGATGTATACAAAACCCTAGACCTGGAAACTACGAAGGACGTAGAGCTTACCGATCAGGCTGAACTTGGGAAACACCTATTGAGGAGGTCTACCTGTCTGTTTATCTGAACCTGCACGCATGAAATGCAGCGTCCCCAAAAAAGGGACGTCAGTACTAAATAATATATCGAGTATGTAAGGCAATAACATAACTGAAAGCTAAAACTGAACTGATAATATAATACCTAAAAGTAACTGGGAGTCAAAGATGATCTGGAGATATACTTACTTGTTGATATTGACTCAACTCCTTCAATATAGTAAGTAAAATAAATGTTCGGCCCTATAAGGCTCGGTCTGTATAACTGCTCAGCCGTAGTAGGCTCGCTCATAGGCGCTCGGCCATACTAGGCTGTGTAGCTCAGTCATCCTGGACTCTCTCATAGGCGCCCGGACATAGTAGGCTCAGTATATAACTTACCATCTGATCATAGGTTGCCCAATAGGGGCCTGCCCACCGATTATATCTCGATGGTGGTGAAAATACTGTAATATTGTATATATATAGACCATCTTCTCTCTTGACTGAAAGAATACAATACTCAATTGAATATAAAGTCCCGATAAGGGAGAATACTGTAACTTTTGAGACTAGGATAATGTGAATAAATCCATGAATACGAACTTCTCTTTATGTCTCATTGTCAAACATATGTAGTTACGGGATTATGCCAAAATGAAGGAAAGGTTTAGCCTTAACATACCTTAACTCCGTTGAGTCCTTAATACCTTCCATGAAATTCTTCAAACGACTCAACTCAATCTACCACAACATAAGGAGATTCAAAATCAGTGCTGAGTAAAGGCTAAGTCCGCAACTTAAACTAGTAGCTCGTTTACATAAATTTGGGCAGCATCTCCCCGTAACTAGGCCCTCATCCAATATCATATACCAACAACAACAAGAACACAACAATAACAACATGTAAGAATCATTTTTCAACCTTATATCCATCACAATATATCACTAAACACCCCACACACCATAATCACTTCATACATAAAACGACAACCAAAGTAGTGTCAAACAACCAAAACAATATAACGACGAATGACCAACCCACCATTCCGTCATTATGTGGTGTTTCTCCAAACCATTTGTCCTTAAAAACTCCATTAATCAGTAGCAAAATATACATCCCAAAGGCAACATGAAACAACCCACAAAACAGTCCACTACAAGTCAAATAACTCGAACTCACGGCTTCCGATCACCGTCCTGTGAGTTCTAACTATTAAAAAACTAATTTATCAACATTTATTGATATTTAAAAGATTAAATACAGAAAGTAGGAATATTTTGAACTATTAAATACATTCCAAAACTCAAACTATAAAGAAAAAGAGATGTGATATAGCAATACTTACGTTGTAGGGATCGTTTAATGTTATCGCTACTTGATTTTGTGATCGGGATGATAATCTTGTTTGAAGCACTTGTAGAGAGCTTAAGGGTAAGGTTAGGGGTGTTATTTGGGTGTTCTATCTGGAAAGATGGAGAAAGAGACGAGCTAAGGGACATAAATATCCCATTTTTTTAAAAAGTCAAAAAGGTGCTACTTGGCACCCTATGATTGACCCTTCTTCAGATGCTTATATCATTTTATCCAGATGTCGTATGAATAAGAGGTTAAGAGCATTGGAAACTACATTCCAAGACCTTCCATTTGGTATATAATATGTCCCAAAAGACCCCATATAGCACACAAAATATATTGCTCAAAAACCTCCATCACAAGGCAAATCCTTAGTCGATTTTTCCGCAACTTAAATATGATTTCTCCCAAAACTTTATATTTTATATCCAAACATCACATATAGTCATATCATGACTTTAAACTCATTTAAATCATGATTAACAAGTCTGATATTCATCTTAACTTACTTAAGATTTCGGTAAACCTTTCTTATCCTTGTAGAAGGATTTCGTCCTTTTTGTGCTCACATTAGATAATCCTATGATGATAGTGACGTCTGAAGTACGGGGTGTAACAATATGTCCCCTTAGAAACATTTGTCCCCGAATGATAATTCTTAAAGGCTTGCAAAAATGGGACGTAACATCGTTAAATCACTTTATATACTTTCAAAGAGGATCTCATTTTCAAACTTACATCAATTGACTTACGACGAACTTTCACGTACAAAAACATGGGGTGTAACAGTTCCTGAGCTGAATTCATCGTCATCATCTAATGACCGCAAGTTAGCCATAGCATCGGCCTCACTATTTTGATCTCGGGGTACGTATTGTATGATCCACTCCTTGAATTGATGCAGCATTACCTGCAATTTGTCTAAATACCTTCTCATTCGTTCCTCCTTTATTTCAAACGTCCAATTGACTTGATTTACCACAAGGAGAGAGTCGCACTTGGCTTTGATCACCTCGGCCCCAAGGCTTCTAGCGAATTCGAGACCTACAATCATGGCCTCATACTCGACCTCATTGTTAGTCAATTTCACATTTCTAATAGATTGCCTAACTACATTACCTGTAGGCAGATTCAACACGATGCCGAGTCCGGACCCCTTTTGCATTTGAAGCACCATATTTAAATAGGGTCCAGATTCTTGAGAAATTCCCCGAGGTTAACAACAATTCCTTTTCGACTTTGGGTATTAAGGCCGGCGTAAAGTCGGCCACGAAGTCTGATAAAATTTGTGATATGATGGTGGTTCGGGGTTTATATTTGATATCGTACCTGCTAATTTCTACGGCCCATTTGGCCAACCGGACCGAGAGGTCGATTTTGTGCATTATGTTCCTTAGTGTGTAAGAAGTTACTACACATATGGGGTGGCATTGAAAAAATGGCTTTAGTTTTCTAGAGGCGCTTAACAAAGCGAGCGCCAATATTTCCAGGTGAGGATACCTTGTTTAGGCCTCGCCTAAAGTTCTACTAACATAGTAAATAGGAAATTGCGTACCTTCCTCTTCCCAGACTAGGACACCACGTACCCTTACCTCAGAAACCCCCAAGTACAGGTACATCTGTTCATCCGCCTTCGGAGTATGAAGCAGGGGTGGATTCGAAAGGTACCATTTCAGTTCTTCCAAAGCTTGTTGGAATTCCGGGGTCCAAGAAAAGTTACTATTCTTCTTCAATAAAGAGAAGAACTGATGAATCTTATCTGAAGACCTCGATATGAACCGGCCCAGGGAGGCTATGCGCTCGGTTAGCCTCTGAACGGCCTTGACACTGTCCACCATAATGATGTCTTCTATAGCTTTAATTTTATCGGGATTGATCTCAATCCATCGGTTGGACACCATGAATCCAAGGAATTTCCCAGATCCGACCCCAGATGCACATTTCTCCAGGTTCAATTTCATATTGTACCTCTTCAGTATGTCAAAGGTTTCCTGTAAATATTTCAAATGGTCTTCTGCTCGTAGGGACTTAACTAACATATCGACAATATAAACATCCATTAATTTTTCTATTTGTTCTTCGAACATCCAGTTTACTAGGCATTGATAAGTGGCACCAACATTCTTTAGTTTGAACGGCATTATGTTTTAATAATAGGTGCCGAATTTAGTGATAAAGGAAGATTTTTCTTGATTGCCCGGATCCATCCGGATTTGGTTGTACCCGGAATAGGTATCAAGAAAGCTGAGTATGTCGTGCCCAGCCATCGCATCGATCATGCGATCAATATTAGGCAAAGGAGAAGAGTCCTTAGGGCACGCCTTGTTTAAGTCTTCGTAATCTATGCACATTCTTAATTCATTTCCCTTTTTAGGCACTACCACTACGTTAGCTAACCAATATGGGTACTTAACTTCCCGAATGGAACCTATTTTAAGGAGTTTGGATACCTCGTCTTTGATGAATGCATGCTTGACTTCGGACTGAGGCCTCCTCTTCTGTTTAACCGGATGGAACTTCAGATCCAAGCTCTGCTTATGAGTGGGTATTTATGGCAGGATCCTTGTCATATCAAGATGTGACCAAGAAAAACAATCTATGTTAGATATAAGGAATTTAATGAGTTTTTTCCTGAGCTCGGGAGTTAACCTCGTGCCCAGGTATACCTTCCGATCGGGCAAGTGTTCGATCAATATGAATTGCTCCAGTTTCTCGACAGTTGATTTGGTGGCATCGGAATCATCACGGATGATGAACGACCTAGGGACTCTGTAATCATCATCATCACCTTTTCCTTACTTCTCTGGTTCGGTCGGGGCCGGTATCGGTAATTGCTATTTAGTTTCTTCCTTCCTAACCGGCTCTGTGTTCTTTGATGTCGGGAGTGCAGACATCGGAATCACCTCATCGACCGCGAACATTTCTTTTGCTGTCGACTGCTCTTCGTAAACCATCTTGATTCCTCCCAGTGTAGGGAACTTTAGTGCATGGTGTAGTGTCGATGGTACTGCCCTCATGTTGTGAATCCATGATCTTTCAGATAGGGCATTATATATCATATCCCCTTCGATCACATAGAATTTTATTTCCTAAATGGTTCCGGCAGTGTTCACCAGTAAGGTTATCTCCCCTTTAGTAATTTCATATGTCATGTTGAATTCGTTTAAAACTCGGACTGCCGGCACTATTTGGTCTTGTAGACCCAACTACTCTACGACCCTCGATCTGATGATATTGATCGAGCTACCTGGATCAATCAATACACGCTTAACTCAAAATTTAATAATAATTACATATATTACCAGTGCATTATTATGCGGTTGTACGATGCCTTCGACGTCCTCATCGTTGAATGAAATGGTTCCTTTCGGGATATAATCTCGGGTTCATTTTTCCTTTGTGATGGACACCTTGGTGCGCTTTAGCATTGGTCCCTGGAGGACGTCGACTCCACCAATGATCATGTTGATGACGTGCTGAGGTTCCTCTTGTTCGGTCTGTTTGTTGGAGTCCCTATTCCTAAAGTGATTTTTGACTCGATCATTCAGAAATTCCCGGAGATGCCCGTTATTGAATAATCGGGCCACTTCTTCTTTTAACTGTTGGTGGTCCTCGATTCTATGGCCATAAGTGCCATGATACTTACACATTAAGTTAGGGTCTCTCTGGGTAGGATCGAACTGCAATGGTCGAGGCCACTTGGTATATTTGATGCGCCCTATAGCATATATGATACTGACAAAATCGACATTGAAGTTATATTCTAATAACCTTGGTGCCTCTGTGGCCCCAAGGGGCCTGTCGAAATAGTTTTTTCTCATGAGTCCCCAGCTACTATGGCCTCACTCGTTCCTCTTTTCGTTTCTCGCGGGGTTATGCCTAGTTCTGTTGCCCCTTTGATCCCCGTTATATGGTTGATACCGATCTCTGTTCGGTCTTGGTTCATGATCGACAACTCTCTTAGGCCTGTCATTATTTCTTATGGTATAAACGGACCCAGAGGGGCCCCGAGCTGATCGTCCTCAACTCTGATTTTTGACTGGTATCTGTTATGGACGTCGGCCCAAGTTATCACTCGGTACTCTATTAAATTCTGTTTCAACTATTGCGAAGCCAAGGAGCTTCGGGGGTTGAGTACTTAAGAGAACGCCTGAACGGCCCAATCATCCGCAACCGGGAGCAGATCCATTTGTTCCATTTGAAACCTCGATTCAAATTCCCTGAGTATTTTGTTGTCTCTTTGTTTTACCTTGAAGAGGTCCGATTTTCTGGTTTCCACCTTGATGGCCCTGGCATGCGCTTTCACAAAGGCATCTGCAATGAATCAATAGAATTTGGGGTAAGTTGTGATACCATATCATTGATCTTTTGGACAGGGTTTCCCCAAACCTTTTTAGCAAAACCAACTCGATTTCGTCATCTTCTAGGTTGCTTCCCTTGATGGCACACGTGTAGGAGATCACGTGCTCATTTGTATATGTGGTTCCATTATACTTCTGAATTTGGGGCATGCGGAACTTCTTCGGGATTGGCTTCGGTGCCGTTCTTGGAGGGAAAGACTTTTGGACAAATTTCTTGGAATCCAAGCCTTTCAATATCGGGGGCGCTCCTGAGATTTGATCGACTCTAGAGTTATAGGTCTCCACTTTTTTGTCGTTGGCCTCAATTTTTTTCTCCCCCGATTCCACCCGCTTTGTCAGTTCCTCAAGCATTTTTATTATTTCGGGGTTGGTCCTGGGCTCAAGTTCACCCGGCCTTACTGTAGCTTGCTCACTTCTTTGGGTGTTTTCCCGGGATGGTTCGACTTCAACTCTGTTGGGGGCGCGGCTTTGATTCTGTAGATGTGCTATCGCTTCCTGTTGGACCTGTAACATTTCGAAGATCACCCGTTGATTGATCCCGCCGCCTTCACCTTCGGGTGTACCTCGAGTCGTAGGTCGGGCTCCTCTACGAACGTTGTTCTTATGGTCGGTCGGCAGGTTGGCGTCGATGGCCACATACGAGTTGGCGTCAACTAGGTTTGCAACCGGGATTCCATTGGGATCAGTAGGGGCACCTCGTTGCTAGGCACTATATTGTTGTTTTCGCCGTGATTGCCAGATTCAGCGTCAACGTTCAAGTGAGCAGATTGAGAGTTTGGCATTTTTAGGTTGACCTGAAATTAAAATCTCCAAGAACAAACGTAAAACGAGGTGTGTTATGGAAATTTGTATCAAAATACCACTATTATCCTTAGCCCCACGGTGGGCGCCAAACTGTTTACCCTTAAAAATGGATAACAATTGAATTTATACGCGGTTTTAAGAATGTGTGGACTAATTCAATACAAGTAATTAATAACGTTATATGAACAGATTAAAGATAAAATAAATGGCCAAACCAGTAGTAGAATCGAATTCGGGCTCGGTTGTGAGCTTAACAATTAGCGTGCCTTCGGTTCGGAACCAAACACTTATGAAGAACTATGAACAAAATTAAGAACTTTGAATAACCTTTAGAAAGAGAGAAAATAAATGTGTATTGCCTTGATATGCGTGATACAATGTGTCTATTGAATAATCAGCTTCCCCGTTATATAGTAAGGGAGTTTTATCCTAAATTCAATTTTAAGAAAGGTAAAAATCTTCCCTTCGCTAATCACTGATCTGCTGCCGATACGGACCGAGACTCACGTCGTGATATCCGGTTGGACACGGATATCACAACCCTTTTTAAATCGTGCGCGGTCGTTTGGTAATGCTTTCCGAGGTCTTGGAACTCGAACCGGATCCGGGGGCGTGGTCTCGATGGCTCTGGGGGCAGGTATTTTGTTCGGGCCTTGATATGAGAGGCTCATGACTTCGATTTCGATTCCTTGTAATTACGTCCTTGCTTCGTTTGCCTCACCGAAAAATCGGAATGCTCATTAGCCTCGGTTTTACCGGTACACTTGGCTTACCACTTTAAGCAAAATAACAACTGCGTCGTATCAATGAAGTTTCTTTGATGATCAAACACGAGTATAAATTGCTTAAAAACTTAACTAGCTTCACATTACCTGTAACTGCTACTTCCCTTGAAGTATACTTTCAATCTTTGAATGCTATCGCTATAGAGTACATAGTTCATCGTAACTATTCAAAAAAGAAAATATAATGTAAATATTTTTTTATACTTCTGTTCTAATTTGCTGTTTATACTTTGACTTGGTATCATTATGAAAAATAGTTAAAAGTATGAGTTGTTTAATGTCTGCTGGAGAACATCCGGTTTATACTTTGACCTTTTCAATTATGAGGCATTGCATAAAAAGTAAAGTTATAATTAAATATAGTAAGACGCATGTACTCTTGAGTTACATACTGAAACTTTACCATTAAAGATAATTGACAAACTTTTGTGCAACTTTAAAAAGTAAAGAAAACTGACATTTTTTAGTATGACGATAAATGAAAAGCATGAGAAACATTCTAAAAAGAAGTAATTGTACAATTGCCTTGATTTCTTTGTCCATGGTCATTCGTTACTTTTAACTAAAAATGTTAATCCAAAATATTTCTCGCACTAAATAATTAAAAAAATATTAATTTTTTTTAGTTTCACCCTTACTGCTTAAACAAGTCATATAGTCATTAATTATCCATTTAAAAAAGAGACGAAGGTAATGATTTAGTTAAAAACTTTTTATAATTGATGTTATTAAATAATATTTTAATAAGTATGCCAAAACCTTAAGCGACAAATAAAGAGAACGAGAAACACTAAGAATTGATCTTAGTAGAAAAATAAAAGAGAGATATTCTCTTAACTTCATAATAAGTAGAGTTAATAAATTAAGTAAATGACAATCTTTGTATTCTTTTAAAAACCAAATAAACCAAAAAACAAAAATTAAGATTTTTTATTCGAAATTGATTACATATTTACTTTTTTATCTTTAAATACGTTCTCTTATATTAAATTATTGTTTATTTTCACCCGTGTTTGATTCTTATATTGAACTCTGACTAATTATTCGCACCATGTAAAACGAATTAAAAAATTATTTCTTAATAGATTTTTTCCTTTTTCTATAGCACTATCTCTTAGGGGTCGTTTGGTATGATGGATAAATAAAAATAATCATGGGATAAAAAATTTATATCACCTTATCCATTGGTTGGTTATTAATCTTGAGATAAGTTATCTCATAATTAAAAATAGTACTGAGATAACTTATACCCGCCAGAGGATGAAATACTAATCACATGATTAAGCAGTAAAATTGACAATCTTAAGATTAATACAAACATACCAACCACTCAATAAGTTTCTTGAGCTGAATGTCTATTGGAAACAATTTCTCTACCTTCACGAGGTCGGGATAATGTTTGTGTATACAATTCCCTTCCTATACCCCACTTATAGAATTAAGTTAGATTTATTGTTATTTACCAAATACTCAATAAGAAATAATAACAAAATAATTAATTTCAATATAACTAATTATAACAAATTACGGCCTAACTTGTTTCCGAACCAAACGAACTAGTGGTTAGTATCAAAACCAAAAACATTAGTCGATCCCTCTTTTAATTCATTTTTTTAATTCTTAGCAAAAAGATTATTAATAAGGGCTACCTAAAATTGGGAGTTGTCAGAGGTGCTGATGTCATTTTTAAAGTAGTAGTAAGAGGTATCTCCATTATTATTATGTACAACTCAGAAAGGTAGGTCTTGCGAATAGTATAAAAAACAATGATAATTTAATCCCAACCCTTTAAATTCAAAAAGGAAAGGAACCCAACGAAACAACAAAGCACTACCATAAGTCCATAACCCCACAAAAGAAAAACAATAGTAATAAAACACTGCACAACACAAAGGACTCTGCGTACAACCCAAATACTCCCCATTTCCAGTTTGTGTAGGGGGGTCGGGTTAAGCTTTAACTTTGAAGGCGACCAAATAGCCCCACTCCACAGGTGATTTTGGCTTACCCCTTCTTTGTACTTGTATCT
>AWOL01S0189357.1:4242-17327 GCA_000715115.1 Nicotiana otophora | reverse complement strand
AAATGTAGTTTGGTATACAAAGTATCTCGTGTTCATGCAAGGTTCGGGGAAGGGACGCACCCCAAAGGGTGTAATGTAGATAGCCTAATACTCTAATACAAGCATTAGTCGCTACTTCCACGTCTCGAACTCGCGATCCAAATAATTATCGTTTTAATCAAATTAACCTGGTCCAAAATAAGTGCCCGCTTGAAGAAACCAAGAAGGGATTTTGAATTATTTTTCTCAAATTTAATTTGCTCCAATAAGAGATCTATACAATTTTTCAAAGAGTAATGAGGAAAAATAAGGAGTAATTTAGTCAAATAACTCTTAGAGGGAGTAGTGACCAACAATTTGATAAAAACATACACAACGTAGATATATAGGAGTTATAGACATTGATAGCAACATTAGGTTCAACACAGTGGCGGATCTAGGTCATGCAAACTTTGTCAGTTCAATTGAACTCATATACGCTTTTTACNAAAATGTAGTTTGGTATACAAAGTATCTCGTGTTCATGCAAGGTTCGGGGAAGGGACGCACCCCCAAAGGGTGTAATGTAGATAGCCTAATACTCTAATACAAGCATTAGTCGCTACTTCCACGTCTCGAACTCGCAATCCAAATAATTATCGTTTTAATCAAATTAACCTGGTCCAAAATAAGTGCCCACTTGAAGAAACCAAGAAGGGATTTTTTATTATTTTTTTCAAATTTAATTTGCTCCAATAAGAGATCTATACAATTTTTCAAAGAGTAATGAGGAAAAATAAGGAGCAATTTAGTCAAATAACTCATATAAATAATGTTATTAATTAAAGATGCTTTGGATGAGTGTGTCAAAACCCTAAACGAAAAAATAAAAATAAAAAAGGATTAGAGGGAGTAGTGACCAACAATTTGATAAAAACATACACAACGTAGATATATAGGAGTTATAGACATTGATAGCAACATTAGGTTCAACACAGTGGCGGATCTAGGGCATGCAAACTTTGTCAGTTCAATTGAACTCATATACGCTTTTTATCGAATTATATATGTAATGCAAGATCACATTTATTTTGAGCCCATCGACTCTAGAATTATACCTGGTCCAGCCATTTCTACGGCGCAGGTAGCATATGCATTAGATTAGGACTAGAGAGAGTAGTAAACAACAATTTGATAAAAACATGAACAACATAGGCAGGAGTAATAGATATTAATAGCAACATTAGGTTTAACATAGAGGCGAATCAAGGGCGGACTCTGTCGGTTCAATTATTGAACTCATATACATTGTTTACTCGGATTATATATATAATGTAAGATCGCACTTATTATGAACCCACTTACTCTAGAATTATACCTGGTCCAGCCATTCCTACTGCACATGCAGCATATGCATTAGATTTTGCATGAATAACCACAAGCTTAAAGGGGGAAGTTGAGGGACAAGCAAAGTAATGATCAAGTGTCCATTCAAGGGCATAGAAACTATGCTCACTATCATCAACTGCAAATATCAACACTGGTTTCCCACTCATTTTAATTTTATACTCTTTTTTTTCTTTTACCTTCTCTCTATTTTGCTAAACGATGCAAGAAAAGCTTTTTTTGTGTTTGATTGATCTAACAAAAGTTAGTTAATGTAATTAATTTAGTGGAGTTTATGGTTATTTTTTCCTACTACTGCCCGTCAAGAATGGATCTCACTAATTTTTGTGGATACCAAAAAACTTAACTAACTGAGGTTGTTAAGGCAAAGGACAGTCTTATTTGTAGACTAGTAATGTTGTCCGCGCTTCGCGCGGTCAAGAAAAAGAATCTGTAAATTACTCTATTTTTTGTAAATTGGTCAAGATAGGAGAATGAATTTCATGTATATTCATACAAAAACTAATTTTATAAGTAGATTAAATCATAAATATAGTACTTTTTCGGTTTACTCTAACGCTCAATATATCACTAAGTTTAGAATAATAACCGAAGAAATTCTTAAGAAAGAATCTCTTATTATCTGAAGATAAAGAGTGTTGGTCTTTCCTTGCAGTTATAACTTATATATAGATTTTTTTCATCTTCCGAACTCCCTCAATTGTATTCTTCCTTCTAACAATACCAATATTCTCCAACCCCTCTATTTTTATCCTCATAAAACGATTAAGAATTTTAAATATTTTGAGTCATCTTACAAACTTGAGATAGTCCAAAGTTATGAAGGAAACGAAGTCAAAAAGTAAAATTATAGATGAACGTGGAGAAGAATATGAGTAATGAAAATTCAACAACAAAGAAGTATTATGAGCATAACTAAAAATGAACTTATATAAGTATACAAACAATTAAATACCATAAGGTGTTATTATCCTATACATTAAACATTTGAAGATACGCACATGTAATGCTAAGAGAGTTATGGCTATTAAGAAGAGATTAAGAGGTGTGAGATAAAAAATATTACTCTCTCAGTTCACTTTTACCTTTTCACTATATTAAAAATATATTTTTATTTTTACTGTCTATTTTAGCAAATCAAGAGAAAAACATTCTTTTTTTCCTATTTTACCCTCATCATTAGTTATTCATTATCCGAAATATTCCTAAGACTTTCTGAAATGCTATCATTATTATGGGTAAAATGTAAAATCTTAAAGGTAGTACAAAGTCAAAAGGGAAGAACTAAAAGTGAACGGATGAAGTACTTGATAAAACTATTGTGACACCTATCAATAATTACAAATTACATTTATCTTTTTCTCCTGTTTTTGGATATTTTTTCTATTTTAATTGTTTACCTCATTAAATAATTAAATAACAAAATATAAATCTCCTCATTGAAGAGACACCTCCCCACTTATTGAGGTTAGGAAATAACCGTTCCGTCGTTCCGTTTTACTTCTTAAAAGTCCATTAAAAACAAAATGCCCATGAACGCAAAAAATCACAATTAGGGAAACAAAGTCCTTTATACTTATTAGAAGTCCTCATAACAATATCATTAACCAATAACTAATCAGGTTACAACACCTCCTGATCTATGTTCTTGTGCTTTTCAATATTTAAAATGTACAATAATTAATAAAGAAAATTTTCAAATTGCATAAGATCTATTAATAATTAAATCGTGTACTTACCCACAGGAATAATTAGCAGCTCCCATCATAATCTTGTACAAAAAATATCACATCTGAAAATTATTGATGTTCAGCTATAATTCCATATTTTAGTGCATTACTTACCTTATATTTAGGTGTTTTAATGTTAAATTATACTATATTTGTGCTTAATTGAGTTTATTTTATGTGTAGGTACGTTGAAGACGAAATTGGAAGCAAAATAGAGATTTTATGCGTATTTTATACACTACAAGAATGAAGTTGTGATTATTTAACTAGGGGACAAAAGAAATAAAAAGAACGACAAAAGAAATCAAAAGAAGACAAAGAAGCAACGCAGAAACGAGAAACAATAACAACAACAACCCAGTATAATCCCACTAGTGGGGTCTGGGGAGGGTAGTGTGTACGCAGACCTTACCCCTACCATGAGGTAGAGAGGCTGTTTCCAATAGACCCTCGGCATCCTTCCCTCCAAGAACTCCCCACCTTGCTCTTGGGGTGACTTGAACTCACAACCTCTTGGTTGGAAGTGAAAAGAAATTGAAAAGTGAGTTGAGCAAAATGTAAACGCAACGGAAGCAGAAGCAGGCGACCCGACATTGCATCTTCGCGTTTGGGCACGCGCGTGGGTTGACGCAAGGTGCTTTGCGCGTTTCGCGTGGCGACGCATGGTCCGAGTTTTAAGTCTATTTTATCTCCTATTTGATTTTGGATTTGGTTATTTCGTCTAGGTCTTTTACCTACATATATAAATAGTCATTAAACACTATTTTTTTGAGAAGAGACTGATATTAGGNTTATGAAGGAAACGAAGTCAAAAAGTAAAATTATAGATGAACGTGGAGAAGAATATGAGTAATGGAAATTCAACAACAAAGAAGTATTATGAGAATAACTAAAAATGAACTTATATAAGTATACAAACAATTGAACACCATAAGGTGTTATTATCCTATACATTAAACATTTGAAGATACGCACATGAAATGCTAAGAGAGTTATGGCTATTAAGAAGAGATTAAGAGGTGTGAGATAAAAAATATTACTCTCTCAGTTCACTTTTACCTTTTCACTATATTAAAAATATATTTTTATTTTTACTGTCTATTTTAGCAAATCAAGAGAAAGACATTCTTTTTTTCCTGTTTTACCCTCATCATTAGTTATTCATTATCCGAAATATTCCTAAGACTTTCTGAAATGCTATTATTATTATGGGTAAAATGTAAAATCTTAAAGGTAGTACAAAGTCAAAAGGGAAGAACTAAAAGTAAACGGATGAAGTACTTGATAAAACAATTGTGACACCTCTCAATAATTACAAATTACATTTATCTTTTTCTCCTGTTTTTGGATATTTTTTCTATTTTAATTGTTTACCTCATTAAATAATTAAATAACAAAATATAAATCTCCTCATTGAAGAGACACCTCCCCACTTATTGAGGTTAGGAAATAACCGTTCCGTCGTTCCGTTTTACTTCTTAGAAGTCCATTAAAAACAAAATGTCCATGAACGCAAAAAATCATAATTAGGGAAACAAAGTCCTTTATACTTATTAGAAGTCCTCGTAACAATATCATTAACCAATAACTAACCAGGTTACAACACCTCCTAATCTATGTTCTTGTGCTTTTCAATATTTAAAATGTACAATAATTAATAAAGAAAATTTTCAAATTGCATAAGATCTACTAACAATTAAATCGTGTACTTGTCCACAGGAATAATTAGCATCTCCCATCATAGTCTTGTACAAAAAATATCACATCTGGAAATTATTGATGTTCGGCTATAATTTCATATTTTAGTGCATTACTTACCTTACATTTAGGTACTTTAATGTTAAATTATACTATATTTGTGCTTAATTAAATTTATTTTATGTGTAGGTACATTGAAGATAAAACTGAAAGCAAAATAGAGATTTTATGTGTATTTTATACACTACAAGAATAATTTCATTACGGGGCAAAAGAAATCAAAAGAATGACAAAAGAAATCAAAAGAAGACAAAGAAGAATTGAAAGAAGCAAGGCAGAAACGAGAAAGAGAAAAGAAATTTAAAAGTGATTTGAGCAAAATGTAAACGCAGCGGAAGCAGAAGCAGGCGACGCGACATTTGCATCTTCGCGTTTGGGCACGCGACGCATGGGTTGACGCAAGTGCTTTGCGCATTTTGCGTGGCGACGCATGGTCCGGGTTTTAAGTTTATTTTATCTCCTATTTGATTTTGGACTTGGTTATTTTGTCTAGGTCTTTTTCCTACACATATAAATAGTCACTAAACACCATTTTTTGAGAAGAGATCGACATTAGACCGAGATTAGACCTGGGATTTTGACATAAGGAGGCAAGAACACACGAGCAGCAAGGCGGAGAATTCCTCTACGAGTTTTTCACTCCCTTCTTGCTATTTTCATTATTGGTTATGAATTCTAGTATTGTAGTTTTGCATACTATTATGAATAGCTAATTTGTTATCTAGGGTTTTGATGGAACCTCTTGAACAATGATTTTCCTGCTACGTTAATATAGATTTGTCGTAGTATTTTCTCTATTTGTTCAACTACGTTATTATTATGGTTGGTTGAAGAGGTCTCAATTGACCGTGCCTATTTAGTGTGTATTACTCGAAAGAGAGTGCATATGTAGGTAGTTATTGAACAACATCACTCCTAACGTATATGAGAGATCAATACGAAAGGTTTAAAGGTGGGATTAGGGATAACGAAACCTTGGTGCGATCCGAGTGAGCCATACTTAATGTCAGTTAGCGTAATTCGGGAGAATATGTCTAGTAAAGTGTGGTAATTACTCGGGAGGGAGTTACGACACTCAGAGCGCTCATGATCGGTAGAGAAAACTTAGGCAAAATTATAGAAGGCATAGCGGGAAGGATTCCGACAATTGGGGAAATCATAACTCGAGACCTCATTAGTCTTGTAAACCAGATTATATTTGCAACGACCGCTTAGTCCTTTTTATAAGGCACAGTTGGGCGTGATCAAATTTTGGCGTCATTGTCGGGGAACTAACGGTGTAGCTGTAGGTATACATATTGCTAGGTTTCAAGTTTGAACTTTTATTTTTATTTTTCTTTTATATTTGATTTTTTTATTTATTTTTGTTTTACTTATTGATTTGAGAGACATGGCATCGTGGAATTATGAGAGTTTTGATGTTGGCAATTCTTCTCTTGATCCTCCTTATGCATATTATGGAGAGAACCACCGAGGAAAAAATTATCAAAATATTCCTGAGGGCGAGTTATGTGCACCAACTCAATCTTATGTACGGAATGTGTGTGATATGCGTGGTGATCAAGATGGTCACTTTCATGATTGTGATTATATGTCGTATCCTCCTCCAATCCCTTATTATGATGGTTCTACTTTTTCTTGTGAGGATAACTGGAACAAAGAACCTAGGGAAGCTGACCTGAAGGAGATCAAAGATATGTTAAAATATCATGTGAAATAATATGATGAGAAACCACGGCAGATACAAAGGCAAGATGAAACTATTCTTCACTTGGAGGCTCAAGCGAATAAACTAATTGAACCTTGTAAAGCGAAACAAGCTTACATTGTGGATAGTAGCCAAGAAAAGCATGAACTGGCTGCAGAATTGCCATTATAATGGAGGATTTAAGAAAATACGAGGAGGTGCTAGTGGAGGAGGTTAGAGTAGAACACCAACAATCTATCCAACTAAAATTTGAGGATGCCCATGTTGAAGTAGTGTTACTAGAGTCAACCGAGAATATTGAAGATGCAATTTTAGTTGACTTTAGTTTTTGCCATGAAGAGGATGTGGATAAGCCTGCACATTTTCAGTTTGAGCGCAATTGTCCTTACTCCAAGCACTTTTCCACATTGTGTTTGGATGATGATACAGAAATAGAGCCATCCGAGCCACTTGAGGAGTCAAGAAATAAGGAACAAGATGCCTACATTCTGGAATTCTTCTTGCCAGAAAGTTGGGAATACACCTCTCATTTAAAGGCCAAGAAGTGCAGAATACTACATTGTTTTATTGGGCCAGTCTGATTCGTTCCACCACCCTAGGAGCATGATCATAGAGCAGAATCAAAACTTGGGGTCCAATTCATAAGTTCAAAGTAGAGGCAGAAAATGATTCGTGTCGCGTCGCGACATTAAATCAAGCGCTTGTTGGGAGGCAACCCAGCTTTACATCTTTTTTTTTTATTTTTTTTATTATTGTATTATTCGTGTAGTATCGATTGTTAATTTTCTAGGAGCATGGAAAGCAAAGTCATTGGAAGGATGCAACAACAAACCAGATGGTTGGAACTAAATGTGAGGTACCTGCACGAAGGATAAGCCTGGGAGAAGTCTGAGTACCCCATGAGCGTCTAGTGCTTCGGCCTTTGGCCTACCAAGGAGTTTCTTTTACTCTCTTGTTAGTTATGGTGTGCATTGGGAACAATGCACAATTTTAAGTGTGGGGTGAGGAGATTGTCTGGGTGACTTTTCATGCTATTTTGGTTGTATTAGTTTAATTAATTAATTTTTTGAGTGATTTAAGTCTAAAAAAAAGAAAAAAAAGATTTTCTTTGTAGGTAGTGTAGTAATTCCCCCTTGCTGTTTTTTTGTGCCGCAGTTCTTTTTCAAGGATTTTGTTTGAACCGGGTGTAGTTAGTTTTATTTTGTAGGAGTAGGAGCTAGTGTGAGATTAATTGAATTGCAGCGATATCTCTTAACTTTGTTATGCCTTGAGAATAGTTAATACTCTGGTTGTAACGCTTAGGCTCAGTTTTTGACTCTAGTATAAGTACCTTAAATCGTAGATTCTTAAATTTGCTTGACTGCTTTGACTAGAGCATCTTGATGAGTCCAATCCTGAGTGAGTTATGTGCCATGTATGTGTAAGATTTTGTGTTATTCTGTGTGTTGCATTTGATGTCTAGAACTTGCCCCGTGTGTTTGCAAAGCGAAATAGTAGTTTTGTTCAGTCTTAGAAGTGATATAGGCGTTTCTTTGTTGAACCAGTTATATGTTGTACCCGCCTAATTGTTATGTATTGTAGTTAACCCTTTGAGTATGTAATCCTATTTCTTTGGCAACCACATTACGAGCCTTACCCATTTGTTTGAATTAACCATTTATTTGAACTGTTTCACCTCTCATGAGCACTTGAATTGTAATGAACTTTGTAAAAGTTAAAGTAATGAAATAAGGAGAAAGGTGCACTATTTTGAAAAAGTAAGAGCCACTTGAATTGAAAAAGAAAGAAAAAAAATAGTTATATTGTTGTGAAAAATATTCCTTGATAGTGGTGACTCTTGATGTAATTGTGCTTAAAGAAGTATGGAGTTAATATACATTGATGTGAATGTGGAGTTATGGTTTGACATAAGTGTGGGGTTTTAAATGTTAAAGTGTATGTATTAAAGTGCTTAGGGAGGTGTAGTCACTCTTATATCCAAATGTATCCTACCCGACCCGCAGCTTACAATACAACCAATTAAAGTCCTACTTGATCCTAGGCTGAATGAGCTCGATTAGTAGAGTCGTACACTACGGGCAAGCCTATGGTGCATCTTTTGTGGCATATGAATGTTATTTCTGAGAGCGAGTGAATTCTTTCTATCTTGANGTGTGTGTGAGGTTTGTGTGTTATTCTGTGTGTTGCATTTGATGTCTAGAACTTGCCCCGTGTGTTTGCAAAGCGAAATAGTAGTTTTGTTCAGTCTTAGAAGTGATATAGGCGTTTCTTTGTTGAACCAGATATATATATATATATATTACCCGCCTAATTATTATGTAATGTAGTTAACCTCTTTGATTCTGTAATCCTGTTTCTTTGGCAACAACATTACAAGCCTTACCCCTTTGTTTGAATTAACCATCTATTTGAACCTTTTCACCTCTCATGAGCATTTGAATTGTTATGAACTTTGTAAAAGTTAAAGTGTGAGGTGGTTGGTTTGGCTTTTGAGTGGAGCTAATGAAATAAGGAGAAATGTGCACTGATTTGAAGAGCAAGAGCCATTTGAATTGAAAAAGAAAAGGAAAGAAAAAAATAGTTGTATTGTGTGCAGATATTCATTGATAAGTGGTAACTCTTGATGTAATTGTGCTTAAATAATTTGGGAGTTGATGTATACTGATGTGAAGGTGGAGTCATGGTTTGACATAAGCGTGGGGTTTTAAATGTTAAAATGTATGTATTAAAGTGCTTAGGGAGGCGTAGTCACTCTTATATCTAAATGTATCCTACCTGATCCGCAGCCTATATTACAATCAGTTAAAGTCCTGCTTGATCCTAGACTGAATGAGCTCGATTAGTAGAGTAGTATACTACGGGCAAGCCTATGGTGCATCTTTTGTGGCATATGAATGTTATTCCTGAGAGTGAGTGAATTCTTTCTATCTTAAGTTCCTAAGCGTTCTTAAATTTTATTGTGTGGAACTACTCTCTTTTGTTGTGTGAGGGCACTTCATTCATGAAGGAAATGTAATGTCAATGATCTCTATGTTAGAGTAAGTGAGTGAGTGGTAAATAATGCAAGGTACTTGCGAGTCAAATCTTGAAGTGGAGATATTACATCCTTATGCTTTGTCTATTTTAAAGATTCTTGGTGTGATGAGTTAGGAGAATTGCTTAAAAAGGTCGTGACTATAAGTATAGTTTGATTGCTCGAGGACGAGCAACGTTTAAGTGTGGGGTATTGATGTTCGGCTATAATTCCATATTTTAGTGCATTACTTACCTTACATTTAGGTGCTTTAATGCTAAACTATCTTATATTTGTGCTTAATTGAGTTTATTTTATGTGTAGGTACGTTAGAAGACGAAATTGGAAGCAAAGTAGAGATTCTATGTGTATTTTATACACTACAAGAACGGAGTCGTAATTATTTAATTAGGGGACTAAAGAAATCAAAAGAATGACAAAAGAAATCAAAAGAAGACAAAGAAGAATTGAAAGAAGCACGGCAGAAACGAGAAAGAGAAAAGAAATTGAAAAGTGAGTTGAGCAAAATGTAAATGCAACGGAAGCAGAAGCAGGCG
This sequence comes from Nicotiana otophora, assembly GCA_000715115.1. Classification (NCBI taxonomy): domain Eukaryota; kingdom Viridiplantae; phylum Streptophyta; class Magnoliopsida; order Solanales; family Solanaceae; genus Nicotiana; species Nicotiana otophora. Next base: position 7,196 of record AWOL01S0189357.1, on the reverse strand, counting down.
ACGCGACATTTGCATCTTCGCGTTTGGGCACGCGACGCTTGGGTTGACGCAAGGTGCTTTGCGTGTTTCGCGTGGCGACGCATGGTCCGGGTTTTGAGCCTATTTTGTCTCCTATTTGCTTTTGGACTTGTTTATTTCGTTTAAGTCTTTTCCCTACACATATAAATAGTCATTAAACACCATTGTTTTGAGAAGAGACCGAGATTAGACCGAGATTAGACCTGGGATTTCGACCTAAGGAGGCAAGAACACACGAGGAGCAAGGCGGGAAATTCTTCTACGAGTTTTTCACTTAATTCTTGTTATTTCCATTATTGATTATGAATTCTAGTATTGTAGTTTTGCATACTATTATGAATAGATAATTTGTTATCTAGGGTTTTGACGGAACCTCTTGAAGGATGATTGTCATGTTACGTTAATATAGATTTGTCGTAGTATTTTCTCTATTTGTTCAATTATATTATTATTGTGGTTGGTTGAAGAGCTCTCAATCGATTGTGCCTATTTAGTGTGTATTACTCGGCAGAGAGTGCATATTTAGGTGGTTGTTGAACAACATCACTCCTAACGTATATGAGTGATCAATACGAAGGGTTTAAAGGTGGGATTAGGGATAACGAAACCTTGGTGCGATACGAGTGAACCGTACTTAATGCCAGCTAGCATAATTCGGGAGAATATGTTTGTGGTAATTACTCGAGAGAGAGTTACGGCACTCAGAGCGCTCACAATCGGTAGAGAAAACTTAGGCGAAATTATAGAAGGCATAGTGGGAAGGACTCCGACAATTGGGGAAATCATAACTCTAGAACTCCTTAGTCTTGTCTAAAATTTCATCCTTGTTAGTTGATAATTTTACTGCTTTATAATAGTTGTTAGTTAATTAGTTAGAAATAAATATTATAATCTCTATAATTAGAAAATTATTTGGACTTGTGTTTCTTAGCAATATTGAACAGTTGTAGCTAAGCCNGGAAAATCATAACTCTAGACCTCCTTAGTCTTGTCTCAAATTTCATCCTTGTTAGTTGATAATTTTACTGCTTTATAATAGTTGTAAGTTAATTAGTTAGAAATAAATATTATAATCTCTATAATTAGAAAATTATTTGGACTTGTGTTTCTTAGCAATATTGAACAGTTGTAGCTAAGCCTTAGTTCTCTGTGGGATTCGACTCCGGACTTATAAACCGGATTATATTTGCAACGACCGCTCAGTCCTTTTTATAAGGTATAGTTGGGCGTGATCAATTACACATCTTGATAATAACTATTGAAAATCCACCTTTTATTGGAGCAATGAATTACAACATGATGCATCGATCGACACTTGCCTCAGCGATTCTTGTGCAGACGTAAATCAGTTGTCCAATATAATGAATTACAAATTACTTATGGTTCTTCAAAGAAAATCCGGTTCAGATGTTATTTACATGTAAATTTTAAAGTTCCAGTAAAAAAATAAAAGCTTGATCAATAGGGAGATGATGCTACATAATGTGACAGGGAAACATGGGCGTGATGAAACAACGAACTAAGGGAATCTTGTGCCATAAAAATGATAGGTTACTCTGTCAAATGTTGATGGTTACTCGGTGAAGTTATGAGTGTAACATGCTAGTATGAACTTTGATAACAATTGTAGTGCAAAGAAATTCTTGGCTGAAGTTTGGCAGGTATGCCGTATTATTTAATTTGATCATGAATTAGAGGCGAAATCCTGGTGATCTCCATTTTAAGCAAAGATACCACATGCAAGTCCCAAAGTAATTTTGCGCAAAAAAACCCACATGTGCGCTACTCATAGACAATTAAATTACAAAATAAATTAACGGCATAATTGACGCTCTGATGTGTAATAGATGACGCCTTTAGAAAGAAGACGATATATTTGTTGATCATAAAGCGAAGACAGAGAGAACTATTAATAAAAGATGAAAAACAACTTACGTTAAAGTCGTTGAAGACAGTGCTTTTGTTGAAAATGGAGAGGGAAACCCTCCATCGTGAATCTTAACATGTATATCAAGTTATAAAAATAATAAAAAAATAATAAATGATTATAAGTATAATACTGAAGACAATTAAAATAGAGAAGACCGAAAGTCTGAGTATATAGAGAAATATCAGGCCTTTACTTGGAATTCCACGGGAAAGAGAAGAAATGCAGAGAGGGAAGATGGAATAATGAGGAGAAACAGGAATAGGAGGGATTGATTTTTAAAGTACTGATATGAAAGGGTGGAGACGTTTCCCAAAGAGGAATGAAAGCGTCGATGCTTGCTTAAAGAATTAATCAGAAAATAAGAAAGAAGGCAAAAAACTGAGAAAAAAGAAAAATGTGATTCCTTGGCAAAGAGAAGTGCCACGTAGTCTTGTTTGTGGCCCTCTGTTATATATATATATATATATATAGAGAGAGAGAGAGAGAGAGAGAGATATTTGTGGCCGCTTTGGGACTATTGTTTTGTTAGACATGATTATGTTACAAAGAGAAACTCTATTATTTGAGTTTGTGCAGTAAATATTCAATATTTTTTGGGGACCTATTTCTTTTTTAACCCGTTTCATTTTATGTGAACCTATTTTTTTTTTTGGTTCGTGTCAAAAAGAATGATCTTTTTCATATTTGAAAATAATTTACCTTTATGCAATAATTTATAGTCACGCAAAATATATGTGCCATATTTTACACCACAAGTACTTCTATATACGGTCAAAACTGAATCTGCCTTCTTATGACTAATCGAGATTGGAACATGATGGTCCAAGTTTCATCATTATAATATCGAGCCATGATGCGAAATTAGATTGTCGAGCTCGAGCTCGAATCAATACCGAGATCGGCCAAGATCGAGATCGGTCAAAATCGAGCTCGAAACTCAGAGACCGATCAATACCTATACCGGCCAAGATCGAGATCGAGCCAAGAGACCGATCAATATCGAGAT
>AWOL01S0189354.1:0-17120 GCA_000715115.1 Nicotiana otophora | reverse complement strand
GTTTTTTTTTTTGTTGCACCTGCTTCTTGCAAGGTTGCTTTTGGATTGCACACGTTTCCCGATTTTCAAATAAAGAACAATTGTTAGTTTGAAACGGTGGATGTTTTTGCGGCCCTGAGTGTTTCAGCCGCTTGATCTTGGCCCATCTTCTTTTGATGATGATTTTAACCTGCCACTAGTTGTTTCCTGAATACCACTTGCATTTCTGGCCCCAAGATATCCTTTGACTTTTCAAGCTTTTACATGACAGTTGGTCGCGTGGGACTTAACCTTTTCAACTTTATTTTTCCTTTGTGGCATTTCACTTTCGACTTCTTTCCTCCAAAACTTTTAATTTTAGAGCATTGGGGAACCTTTGGCTTTTCACATTTTGCCATGACATTTAGTCGCGTGGTAACCTTTCCAACTTCATTTTGCCCTTGCATACACTTCAACTTGATTTCCTTCTTTTGAGAGTTTTTGATTTCGAAACATTAACCACCATGGCCAGTCGGGGTTCACTTGATGCCTCTGCCGAGGCTGGGTGCCTTCTTGAATTTTAGCTTACATCAAACAAAAGCCTTGTAAATCAGTCTTGCTGTCCCTTCTTTGCCTTAGTTTTTTGGAACAAGGTTAGACCGAAAGAGATTCAAAGAAAAACATATAATGGAATGGACAATGAATTTGTACAAGAGGTATCCCTTTCGGGGAAAGAAAAGAAAGACTTATCTGGAGTACCTGCAGACTTCAATGAACACGATATGCCTTTTGGACAGGATGCCTGTTCTGTGCAAACCGTCCGATTCTCAGAAATTCATCACAACCTTTGCCTCAAAACCGAGAAACCTTGCCCAGGAATGTGTTGATGCCAATGGCTGCGAAGATCCCTTTTTCGATCAGTAGTGCCTTTTGAGGGTTTTCACCAGCTGACCTCTCTCATTTCTCTTCTCACCACCGCCTTATAATGCTCTTTGCGAGTTTTCACTAACAAGACTCTCTCATTTTAATTTCTTTACTTCTCATCGCCTTACGGTGCCTGTGAGGGTTTTCACCAACAAGATTCTCTCATTTCATTTCTTTTATTTTGGTTGCATCAGATCCTGTGACTGTATCCTCAAATTCTTGAACATTCTCATTGATTGATCGGAAGGACTTTGAAAAGGGTTTGGGTGAACAGGATTTGGATTGAATTACAACTTTGCAACCCTTCGGGCGAAACCATCGCCGAACCATTATAACTTCTGCCCCAGTTTCAACTTTTGGGGAATGTGGATTTTTATTTTGGTATGACTGAACCCCAGAGAGAGGCTACCTATGTATCCTTTCGGAATCAAGTCGAACGTAGTTCAAGTAACTTTATTTCTAATTTTCTTTTGTTTTTCCTTTTTTTTCTTTTTTTTTTTCAATTTTTATTTTCCTTTGTTTTAATAATACTTTCAGGTGCCAAAGAGGGTAATCAAAGAAAGGGAACCGGCTCAAAGGGTTTGCAAAGGATTGGTAGTGTTTGGATAGTGAGAAAGAAAGCCTTCGCCATCCCAATCGGAGCATGTTAAAGCTGTGAAAGTAGTCAAACGTAATAACTTTTGACCGCATCTGCATTGACAACTGTCTTGGGATCATTTCCTTCGATATCTCCCAAATACAGCGCTCCCTTCAGCAACACTCTTCTTATAATGTATGGACCTGTTCAATTAGGAGCAAATTTTCCTTTGGCTTCTTCATGATGCGGGAGAATATATCTCAGAACGAGTTGCCCCACTTCAAATTTTTTGGGCCTCACTTTCTTGTTGTAGACACGAGCCATTCTTTTTTGGTACAACTACCCGTGGCAAACTGCAGTCAATTATTTTTTATTAATCAGTGTGAATTATTTCAATTGGTTCTGGACCCAATCTTTATCCTTAATCTCGACTTCAACAATGATCCGAAGAGAGGGAATCTCAAATTCGTTCCACTTTTCTATTTATTTTCTTACAAACCTTGTCTTCAAAATATTATATTTCTTGATTCATTATTTCGGGGTCTCACAGCGTCTTAGGATCTGGGCATGAAGTCCGCAAGTATGTCATGTCATTAAAATCTGTATTAACAGAACTGAAAAGAGAATAAGAAAAGTGACAAGATTAAGAAAAGAGACATTCCTAGACAATGAAATATTGATTTCATTTGATTTTGATTTTTTGATTTTTTTTTTAAAAGATAGAAGGGACATCAGAAAGTAAGACAATAAAAGTAAAACATCTGGATTACACCCTGAAATAATCCAGACGCAGAAAAGATAGCAAGACTGGCTACCGAGACTCCCGTCTGACAGGGAACTTTCAGGTTTGGCGCTCGTTTTTAGATTTCTCCTCTATTGCGGTAATGGCTACTGTGGCTTTCAATGCTAGATCATCAATGCTTCAACTACCCTTTTGGGGGTCCAACAATCCTCTATATCATGTCCCTCTACTCCAGAATGGTATTCACATCTAGCATCAGCTTGGTACGAGGGGAATTCGAGGTTTGGCCGGTTCGGGGACACTGGTTGCAACAGACCTAGCCCGATTAGCTTTTGAAACAAACTTGAATATGATTCACCAGTAGGGGTGAACTGATTCATTCTAAGGGGATCTCTTGGGCGAGGATTGTATTGGGGAACATTTGGTTGCGGATTATACGGAGCTTGGTAAGGATGGGTATTTTTGGGAGGTGGAGCTCGGTTTTGTGTATAATGATGTGGCCGCGTGACTGTCGCGCGTTCATCATTGCATAGGGAGGCGGTGCCACGGTATAAGCAGCATCTTGATGGGGATAATAGTGTTGTGGAATCTTAAAAAGCATATATGATTAGTTGAATAACGTGCGGGCCCCCTCGAGCTAGAAGCCATCATGGCTCCCTCTTCTCTCCCGTTTCTGTTCATCAAACCCCTCAACTATTTTGAACGGCTTGTGGTGTGGCCTTAAAGGCAGCATGACTCAAGATTCGACCCGTTTTTAAACCATTTTCGACCATCTCTCCAATTCTGATAGCCTCAGCGAATGGATTACCCATAGAGGACATCATATTCTGGATGTAGTCCTCCTCTTGGGCCTGTAGAAAGACCGTAATCATTTCTGCTTCATCCATTGGAGGCTTTACCCTGGCAGCTTGCTCAAGCCTTTTGACAGAATATTCACGAAAACTTTCTGCGGTTTTCTTTTCAAACTAGATACATAGTTCTCTTTTTGGATTTTTCACTCTTATTTTTTTTTCCGCTCTTTGTTTTCTTTATTATTTTTTTGTCACTCTTTTCTTTTTCTTATTTTTTTCACTCAGTTTATTTAATTGCTATGATCGAATCCGATGGGGATTACCTACGTATCACGATGCCGCCTGAATCAGATCGTGCGTATTTCGAAAATACCAGAAACAAAGTAAATAAGCTAACTCTGTTTCTAATTTATTCATCAATCTTTTTTTTTTGAAAATCATACCACAAAAGCTCCTTACAAGAAAAATATTTTGGATTTAGAATTTTCTCTCTTTTTTTATTCAAAATTTCGAAAGAAAGACTTCTAAACAAGAAATAAAATATTTTTGAATTTTTAATTTTTTTATTATTTTATTTTTTGATAATTTGCGAAAGAAAAAAAATATTTATTTTTGAATTTTGATTTATTTATTTTTTTGGGAGAAAGACTTCTAAAAAAAAGAAAGATGTTTTTGGATTTTGATTTGATTTTGTTTTTCAAATGAGAGACTTCTAAAAAGAAAGAAAATATTTTTTGGCTTTAAAATCTTTTTTTATTATTTGAGATTTTCAAAGGAAAGACTTCTAAAGAAGGAATTAAAGAAAAATATTTTTGAATTTTTGAAAATTTGGGGCCGGAACCGATGAGGTTTTCCTACGTATCTCACATCCGGTAAGAATTAGACCTACGTAGTTCAGTCAGTTTTGACGCAACAGGAAAATATGACTTATTTTGAAATGACTTTTTCTTTTTCTACTTTTTTTCTTCAAAAATTCGGCAGAGTTTCGGGATATTTTGAATACCGAGATTTTCTCTCCTACCTCACTCTTGGTTTTTCTTGCTTTTCTTTCCCTATTCTAGAAGCCGGTCAACATACAAGCCCAAACAAATAAATGCACAAGTAGCACGTAAAATGCATCAGGATGTCTTTTAAATTGGGTACACCTGTCCTAGACGGACCCAACCCGTGTGTTGAGTCCCCAAAGTCAAATGCACGTGATGCAAACAAACGTTCCTACTAGGGATCCGGCATGAGGCTATGTTATTCTATGTTTGAATCCTGGGGTGTGTTGTTCTAGACCTGACTTACCCGAGCGGACAACTCGAGCCGAGAAGGGGCAATGTACTGGGAACCAAAAGGCCATCCGGCTTTGTAATTGATCTGATCCTCGTTCTAAATCAGGGTATGATAATAACAGAAAAGAAGTCACGCCAGCGTTCACTCTCCAGAAGATTTAGAAGACTCATAGAGAAGGAGGGTTTCGTAACAGTTTTATATACAGTTCAAGCAATATCAAAGCGGTAAAAAGCGACATTTAGAACATTAGGCTCAAACAAGTAATATCATACAATCACAAGTAGCCAAGTATAGCATTCATCTAAGCTCGAATTCTGAACCCTGAACCAGAGATTCTGGGTTCGGTTCCCCAGCAGAGTCGCCAGAGCTGTCACACCTCCTTTTTTCTGAGGGATAAGGGGTAGAGAGTTTTTTCAATTAAAGTGACATTATTCAAAATGGGATTATTTATTTGATTCAGAGTCGCCACTTGAAAAAATTAATGATGGTGTCCCAAGTCACCGGTTTATTTTAAAATCTCAAATCGAGGAAGTTGACTCTATTTTTATGGTCCGCAAATACAGAAGATCGGGTAAGAAATTTTGTTAACCCGGGAGAAGGTATGAGGTACTCCCGAGTTCCGTAGTTTTAGCACGGTCGCTTAACAATTAATACGTGGCTTAATTATCTGATATTACACGTTTAAAACCTTTTATGCGTTATTTTACCTTTTACCGCTTTTAATTAAATTGTAACTGCTTTTAGTATTTATGGAGTTATTTTTTGAACAAGTTACGATGTCGTACATTTGTCGTTTTCGTACAAATTGCAAACCGCGCCACGTAAAATGCTCCCGTGATTTACAATATGTTTATTATTATTATTTGAAGTTGTGGTCAAGTCGCGTGAATGCACACTCGAATTGGAGTTTACATATCATGACTATGCCACGGGAACCGTACCCATAGTCACGATGATTTATTATTAATCGCGCCTAAAACATACTACGAATGTACAAAGATGTTTATCCTAAACTAATTTGAGATTATTGTAAGGCCATAGATTATGAAAAGTTCTTTGAGGAAGAGGTATAGGATTAGCTGTTGGATTCATTAGCAAGTTCAATCATCTTACTAAGGTAGAGGGACTTGAATAATCTATTAATTTATAAGAATTGGGTAGCTATGTTGACTTAGTAGTATTAGATCTTGGACTAATTTTGGCCCATAACTTAAGAAGCCGATCCACACCTCTAGTTCAATTAAAATTTCAGCCCGTCATATCCCTCACGACCCCATTAACATTTTGAATCCAGCAGACTAAATAAGGAAGTAATGCCAAAGATAAAAGCTTAAGTTTTTGCAATTTCTAACTTACATCATTTATCTTCAAATTATTTTATTTAGCAACAAAATCAAACATAATATAATAGTAATAAAATAATTTATACATGATCAAACACTCAGTAAACTAGCCTAAACGACAAAAAACAAACAAAACAATAAGATATGGCAGGGAATGGACTAAAGCATGAAAAATGACATATTATTGAACAAGATAGGAGTTGTTATTTTTTGTGCGAGAAGGGGATTGATTTTAGGTGATTTTTGCAGCTTTTGTTTTTTGGCCTGTTGCAAATGCGTTTTCACTGCTGTTCGGGACGATTTTTGGGGAGTTAATGATGGCTCAAAAGTGGTCAAGGGCTGGTGGCTTTTGGGTGGTGAAGCTGTTGATTTATCCGAAATAAAGACGAAGAAAAAATGACACGAATTGAAATTCCCTTAGCGTAGAAGAAGCAAAAACATTTCTCTCAAATCCCTCCCCTCTATTATTTTTTTCTCCCTCCTTTTTTTCTTCATATTTTCTCTTCTATTTATAGAAAAGATTTCGGAATTTTTTCATATTTATTTTTACTGATTTTATAATTTTTTTAATTTAAAAACATTCTCACTTCCCATTTTTCTTCTTTTTTTTAAAAACAAAGTTCTCCACTTTCCTTTACTTTTATTTTTTAATTTATCACTTTTTACTTTTATTATATTTAAATTCCCACTTTTTTTTATTCTCCACTTATTTTACTTTTCTTTTTTTAATTTCAACTTTCTTTTACTTTTTTTTTTCAAACTTTTCACCTACCTTTAATTTTATTTTTAAATTTCAACTTTCTTTTACTTTTTATTTTTTAAATTTTCACATTCTTTTACTTTTTATTTTTTAAATTTTCACATTCTTTTACTTTTTATTTTTTAATTTTCCACTTTCTTTTACTTTTTTATTAAATAGTTTCCACCTACTTTTATTTTTATTTTTTAATTCCATACTTCTACTTTTCCTATATTTTTATTCCCATCCGAAAATTTTAAAAAAATATTTAATTTGTTTTTGGTTTTTTGATTTATTTTATTTTAGAATAAAGATAAAAATAAAAATAATACTAATAGTGATAATTGACTTTTTAAATTATTTTTAATTTTTACCCTATATATATATTAAATTACCAAAAAATATTTACATATTAGAAGGTGATAAAAATTTAAATATAGTCAAAAATTAGGTACTCACAATGGAAACCTTCAATTCCGGGGTCGATCAAATCCCAGGAGCACCACCGATATTCAAGGGCCTGGATTCCAAGAAGTTTGATCAAAAACCTTTTCCTCCGAATGCAACTCCGAAGCCAATCCCAAAGAAGTTTTGCATGCCCGAGATTCCTAAATACAAGGGAACAACTGACCCAAATGAGCATGTGACCTCCTACACGTGCGCCATCAAATGAAACGACTTGGAGGATGATGAGATCGAGTCTGTCCTGCTGAAAAAGTTCGTGGAAACTTTGTCAAAGGGAGCTATGATATGGTATCACAACTTACCCCTAATTATATTGACTTGTTTGCTATGCTTACAGACTCCTTCGTGAAAGCACACGCCGAGGTCATTAAGGTCGAGAGCAGGAAGTCAGACCTTTTCAAAGTGAAACAGAGAGATAATGAGATGCTCTGGGAATTTGTGTCCCGGTTTCAAATGGAACGAATGGACCTGCCTCCGGTCGCGGATGATTGGGCCGTTCAGGTCTTCACCCAAGGACTCAATACTCGAAGCTCATTGGCTTTACAACAGTTGAAGCAAAATATGATAGAATATCCGGATGTAACTTGGGCCGACGTACATAACCGGTATTAATAAAATATTAGGGTTGAAGATGATCAGCTTGGAGCCCCTTCCGGGTCCGTTTATCCTGTCAGAGCTATTGACATATCCAAAAGAGACATTGATCGTGAACCAAGATCAAATAGGGATCGGTATCAACCATACAATGGAGACCGAAGAGGTAATGGGTCTGGGCGAAACACTATGATAAATGAAAGGAGAAACGATCGAGGTCAAAATAACTGGGGACTCATGAGCAAAAGCGGTTTCGACAGGCCCATCGGGCCTAAGGAAGCGCCAAAGTTATCGAAGTAAAACTTCAACGTCGATGTTACTGCCATCGTATTTGCCATCGGACGCATCAAATACACCAAGTGGCCTCGACCTTTACAGTCTGATCCAGCCCAAAGGGACCCCAACCTAATGTGTAAATACCATGGCACTCACGGCCACATAACTGAAGATTGCCGATAACTGAGAGAGAAAGTAGCCCGGTTATTTAACAACGGACATCTCTGAGAGTTCCTGAGCGATCGAGCCAAAAACCATTTCAGGAATATAGACTCTAATAAATAGATCGAGCAGGAGGAACCTCAACACGTCATTAATATAATCATCGGTGGGGTCGACATCCCCCAGGGTCCGATATTAAAGTGCACCAAAGTATCCATCACAAGGGAAAAACGGACTCGAGATTACGTGCCAGAAGGAACCTTATCTTTCAACAACGAGGACGTTGAAGGCATCGTGCAACCACACAACAATGCACTGGTAATATCTGTACTCATAAATAAATCTCGAGTTAAGCGATTGATCCAGGTAGCTCGGCCAATATCATTAGATCGAGAGTCGTAGAGCAGCTGGGTCTACAAGACCAAATTGTGCCTGCAGTCCGAGTTTTAAACGGATTCAACATGGCATGTGAGACCACTAAAGGGGAGATAACACTACCGGTGAACACCGTCGGAACCATTCAGGAAGCAAAGTTCTACGTGATCGAAGAAGATATGAGATATAATGCTTTGTTTGGGAGGTCGTGGATTCACAACATGAGGGTAGTGCCCTCGACACCACACTAGGTGTTGAAATTCCCAATGCCATGAGGGATTAAAATAATTTTATGGAGAATAACCGGCCGCAAAGGAGATATTTGCGGTCAACGAGGTGGTCCCGATATCCGCACTTTCGACACCAAAGGGTCCGGGTTCGGTCACCAAGGAAGAGACCAAATAGTAATCACCAACGCTGGCCCCGACCAAACCAGAAAGACAGGGGATGGATGAGGATGATGAATACGGAGTTCCCAGGTCTTTCATAGCCCCCAACGATTCCGACGCCACCAAATCAACGGTCGAGGAACTGGAGCAAGTCATATTGATCGAGCACCTGCCCGATCTCAAGGTATACCTGGGCACGGGGTTAAGTCCCGAGCTCAGGAAAAAACTCATTAAGTTCCTTATAGCTAACATAGATTATTTCGCTTGGTCCCACCTTGACATGACAGGGATCCCACCAGAAATAACTACTCACAAGTTGAGCCTGGATCCGAAGTTCCACCCGGGCAAACAGAAAAGGAGGCCCTCCTCCTTTTCTTCTCTCATGTTGTGGCTTCGGGCTTCCCCAAAGCAGAAGGATCAGCGGCAAGGTCTTCGCTCCCTGCCAAGGGCCTAAGCTCGATGGTCTTAGGCAAGCCTACAAAAAAGAAGAGAAGCAATGAGGACATAGAGTTGAAAAAAAAAGTCTAGTGCTACTTACTCGAAGAGAGGGATCTTACCGTGAGAACGGGCCTCCCAGCGGTCCTTCGAGAGCTCATGCCACGAGCGTTCGACATAAGGCATCTGCGAACAAATGCCTCCGATCCACTCCTTGAGTCGAGGAATATCGTTTGGGACTCGAACAAGGGCTGCACCATAGCAAACACCGATGACAAAAGGGAAGATAAAACATAAAATCAACATTTTAAAAGAGTTATACTTACGTGATACGTTCCACTTCTCGGGGAACGGCCTCCACTCGGTAGGTATTAGGCCGGCAGTCCTCACCCGGACAAAGCGTCCTTGCAAATCCCGATCCCGATCTTCATCAGTACTTGAAAATGGGGCTTTGCTAGCCCGGCATACAAGCTTTATCAGTCCCCCTGGAAGATTCGGGGACTGTACAAGCAGAGTAGATGATCGATGGTAAACGTACATGAGTCGATTTTATTCACAAAGAATCGGAAGAGGATCACAATCCTCCACAGTGATAGGTAGATTTGGCCGAGGCATACGTCGTACCTCCTGCAAAAGTCCAAGATGACCGGGTCCACTGGGCCCAATGTAAGGGATAAGTGTAAACACTCGGATATCTCTCAACATGGGTAGTGATGTCGTCATCGGGCCCGAAAATCACTACATCCTTATCCATCTAGTCGCAGTGGCCGGTTCATTAGTTGCCGCGCCCAGAGCGGACCTCTCGAGGACGACCACATCAAGGGCGGTCTCTTCAACCTCAGTGGTCTGCTGTGTAGAAGAAGGAGCATCTTTCTGGGGAACATTCTTGGAAGTCTTTACCATTCTTTTATCTTGATAAAAAGGTTTGAAGGTATGAAGGAGAATGAGGAGATGAATGGTGAGAACTTGCTAAGAAAATCAAGCGTACTGGCTTAAGCGAGGGGTAAAAGAAAGGTTACAATTTGAAGAACGAAAGTAAGAATATTGAAGAATGGAGGAAGGCAATGATATCTTGAAAGATCGAAGGTAGAATCTTGGTCAAAAGTAAAAAACGAACGAACGAAGGGGTATTTATAGGAGTTTCGCGCCGTTTCGCATCCAGGAGCGGCTTGCTGACAACTGACACGCGTTGGGGTCATTATGAGGCGACTGACGAGACGTTTCGATCTCTTTGTCGTTACGTGTCACAGCGTGTTGGAGAAAAGATCGAAGAAATCATGTCGTTCCACGTCGTTTCCGTAAAACTTACTCTACGAGAAATGAGGGGACTATCTGTATACGGGTGAAACCGGACCCATGAGACGACCCGGTTTCCGATAAAATAAATCGAGTAAGGGACGCGATGACAATGAGCCTGAATCGAGGTAAGGGACTCATCGAGACAGATTTCGGGGGGCACGACACCCGCCCTCGGGAATATCGGGGTCGTGACCCCGGTATCGGTCTAAATCTTAAAAGACTTCAGAGAGCATTATCAGGCGACCGAACATGATTAACGGGAGGCTGTGATATTCGTAACCGGCCTAGTATCGCGACGTAGATCTCGGCATGTACCGGCAAAAATTCGTTGATTAGTTAAATGGAAGATTTTTTTACCTTTTATGGAATTGTACCTAGAGTAGAACTCCCCTACTATATAAAGGGGGGTTCTTATTATTCATTGAGGATATAGTAACACGTATACCAAGGCAATATACTATTATTTTTCTGTTATTCAATGTTCTTATGTTTGTTGATCAGTGCTTCATTATTATAAGCCCAGGTTCGAAGACTGACACCTCATTGAGGCTGCCTTCGAATCCAGAATCACCTCCCCCCTTTATTTTAAAGTGATTTTATAATTTATCATATCTCTTATCTGTTTATTCTAGCAATCTTTATCATTTGTGTTGAATAAATTCACGTATCCTTAAAATTATTTATAAATTTAATTGTTATCCATTTTTTTTTTTAGGGTAAACAGCTTTATGAAACATAAAAATTGAATGATGATTGGATAATAATGAGGGCACTAATGATTATAATAATGATTATTATCTTGTAAAGGATATATATGAGAAAATTGTGGAATACATACACTGCTGGTGGATTGAACATATTTAAGAAGCTACAGTTATAGATTTTTTATTATTTAGTACATAGAATATAAATTTCAATCATGATGTAATGATTGAAAGCAATGATAATGGCAATGAGGAAGTGAAATAATTATATGATAGTATAAGTCATGGAATAGTTTTTGTGAAGCTACTATGTTGTTTCGGTACTTTTTGAAGCACTACTGATGGCCTATGTTTGTGTACAAATTATCTATTAATTGGACGGGGGTTGACTTTTATCTTGCCGTGTCCTAAGATTATGGAAATTATTCATCTATAGTAGGATATGTTATTTAATATTTTGAATAAATTGAGGTCATTGGAGGCCATTTAGTTGTTGTTCTAGGCGTTGCAAGGTTGGAGAACTTTTTGTTAGCGAGGTAAGTGAGACTTAAAATTTTGATGCATGCTTTTTCAAAATTCGCTTTGGAAGTATGTTTTGTCTGCCTGATCCATGTGTTGGAACAAACTTGCGCTTGGCAGAATTAGTGGTCTTTGACTAGCCGCAAATATATTATTTTATAAAAATTACAAAAAAAATATTTTATAAGTTGTTTGATAATGTGATACGTCCGTGAGCCATGGTGTTGGGTTTGATAGTTTGATATGGGTGTGAGCTATGATGTTGGGGGCATTGTGTATATCTTTGTACATCACTAGAGCATCATGTATGTTTCTTGATATATTTGAGGCATTGTGTATGCTCTGTTACATATTTGAGGTATTGTGGTGCCGCTGTGAACTTATAGAGGTGTTGGTTAATTTCTTTCACTGCAATTATGACAACTCCTTAGTATGTACCGTATTAAGATATGGGTACTCTTGTTGGCTAATTCTTATTAACTTTGTTGATACACATATATTGAGTTATTATATAATCATCGTATTTATCGTATCGTTCTTGTTGTGGTATGTTTGTATTTTCTAACACTTGTTCCAGAGGTATTCAAAGTGGCAGGTCGAGCATCTTATTGGGGTTATATTTATGTATAACTCACTTTGTACCTGCATCTCTATGCAGATATCGTTGCAAAAGATAGAGCTAGTGACTGATGAGTTCATTCGAGTGGATCCTATTGATGAGGTGAGCCACCGCATTATTTGTGGAGGCTTTCGTTTAAGCTTTATCTAGTTCGTGATAGTTATTTTCTTTTCCTTGGGGTTTGCATACTCGTCAGCTAAACTCATTAGTGTATTAGATACTCCATGGTTTTAGTATGGAATTTGGGCTAGAGTTTTATTATTTGAGTGATTGTTGATTTTTCTATCAATTGACTAAGGTATTGGTTGATAACTATTTCATCTTTAATTATTAATACTACTTTTAGGTATGCACTTATTTTCTCTCAGTATTTGTGTAAATGATTAAACGTATGAGAAAGGGGTTCGCCTAGCAGGTGGTGTTGCTGGGTGCCAATCACGTCTAGGGGGTAGTTCGGGACGTGACACTCCGTTTCAATGCCTTCGGAACTCACTCAACATCAGTAACATGCTTGTATCCGGTGCCAACAATTTGCTGACTCATATCTTACATGTCTTCGATCTCACATGTCATCTCGGCATTCGTCCAACTGTCGCTAACCAACTTTTTCCCATAAAGTGACAACACTATAAAGGTAATATGAGTAATTAGTTAAGCATTTCGAAGATAATTCGAATGTTGTTCATATCATAGACGGTACTCGGTACATATTGGATAAAAAGTGAATCCTCAAACTCAGAGGCGGAGTTACGATTTCAAGTTTATGAGTTCGGAATTTTGATCTTTTTAAGTTACTGAGTTCTAAATTAATATTTGTACATAATTAATAAATTTTAAAAAAATAAATATAAGATTTGAATCAAAACTATTAAATTTATCCGAACCCGTAACCCGCACTGTAGCTCTGCCCCGATCAAACTCCCACTTAAAACTAAGGAAACTGATAAACTTTTATTCATAGAAGACAACCACAACACCCCAAAGGATGAAGTATATAGTAGGCCGAATTTTAGGCCAATTACTGATCATATTCCTATAAAGTTGAAAGTTCAAAGGACGCCCGCCCTAAAAATACAGAACTTTAATTTGCCTTCACCTTACTTTTGGCTTTCACCTTACTTTTGGATATGGAACCAAGTCAGGTGTCACATACCTCGCCTAACAAAGCTATAATAGGCATTTACTTAGGTACGAGTACAACCTGAGTGGGTACCGGTTCAATAATATATACATAACATTAACAACTCAACCACTTATAAGTAAATTCCAAATTAGTTAAAGTCATCCATACGAATTTTCTATTTTTGTTCGACTCTATTCTCTCCATCTCTTAACACTCTAACATGACGAACAACAACAACAACAACAACCCAGTATAATCCCACTAGTGGGGTCTGGGGAGGGTAGTGTGTACGCAGACCTTACCCCTACCCTGGGGTAGAGAGGCTGTTTCCAATAGACCCTCGGCATCCTTCCCTCCAAGAACTACCCACCTTTGCTCTTGGGGTGACTCGAACTCACAACCTCTTGGTTGGAAGTGGAGGGTGCTTACCATAAGAGCAATCCACCTTCCAATAGACTCTAACATGACGTATAACAAATTCAATATTCAAAAGATCCATTTTATGCTAATAGTCCCTCTTTCTTTAAAATTGGTGTTTCACTTATTGTCATAAAAGGCAGTAGATATAATATTAATATTATGTTGGGTCGTTTGGTGGAGAAATAAGTTATTTTATAATTAATTATCTCGGGATAATTAATTTCGAAATTAATTATACCACAATTTTATTCCAATCAAATTTGGATAAATTCATCTCAAATTTAATCTTGGAATTAATTGTTCCATATTTCTCATACCAAACGAGCCCTGTATGTACTGATTGTTGCCATCTTGATATTTACTGTACGCCAACTGCTCAACTATTTCATCTTAATTTTTGGTTGCCCTCGTCCCATTTTGAATTTTGAGCCAATTTGTAAAATTCTGTGAATTGTCATCAGAGCTGTTGCCTGTTATTTTGATAAGCATTTTTGAAGATGAGTTTCAAAATATTTTAAAGATGAGTTTCAGGTACCATTTTTTCAAGTAACAATAATTTTTCAAATAAAATGTATGTCCAAACACATTATAATTTTTAACTTAACTTCAAAAACTATGATTTTTTCTTCAAATGTTATGTTTTTATTTCCAAACGTCTAGCCACAAATCTTATGGCATAATTTAAATCACGAGTATTAAAAGTATTTTTTTCTTAAATTTTGCGGGGAGTCAAACCATATCACATAAATATATAAATTAAAATAAGAAAACTATCGGTTATGTCCATTTATAAGTAACTTATTACAAAAATTGGTCAATTTATAAAATATTACTAATATTAGACAGTTAGCTATTTGTAGCAAAAAAAGATTAAATTTTTGCTTTCTTTTGAGCGGGTGTTATTAGAATAGATTGGGTACATCTTAAGGAGCTTGAATATCATTTTTGGGATGATCCGGTGGAGTTTTGAGGTGATTTGAATTGAAAAGTTGAAGTAGAAGAACATGAAAAAAATGATATGTGTGTCATTTGTGTATCACATATGTATCATATTTGTATCAAATGTGTATCACATATATATCTATGTATACATGTGTGCGAGATACATATTTGATACATGTGTCGCACAAGAATTGTTTGAACTCAATTTTAACTACGAATTTTGATACCAAATCAGTTCAAATCACCTCCAATCTTCGTCAAATTTCGTATATTGGCTCATCCATATGTGTTCAATAAATTCCAACCACATCCATTGAAAAAACTCCTTTTTTCCTTAGAGTTTTGGAATCTTATAAATATTTTTTTTTGTATTTCATCACCTTATTTGCTACATCATCTATGTAATTTTCTTTCCGTCTTGCATCTAATGTTATTGATCACGCGTAAAAATATAGAGAAGATCTTTGCGTGTAATTCTTGAAGAGAAAGAACCTTATTTATTTGAGTTTTTAATTTTTATATATGCTTGACTAATTTTGATAAGTCTATGATTAATGATTGCTAAATTGGAACTTATTAAAATAGGAAATTGGGAATCGTATGCACAAAGCTCCAACTCAATAATCCTATTTCTCTGGCGTTCTCTGCTATTAGGAGTGACAAATGGTCGGGTCAGGTCGGATATGGTTCGGGTCGAAAATATGTAATGAAAAAATGGATAATTTATCCGATCCGACTCATATTTAATACGGATAAAAAATAAATTAACCAGCGGATAATATGGTTACATGACTTCTTGAATATGATCACTTTTGGGAGAATTTCTAGTCTCTCAAACTTGAGGAACCCCTGTTTGAGACTTTACAAAAGTAAAAGTTAATCTCATTGGTTATCTATTTTCTAAATGGATAATATGATTGTTATCGATATTTAACCCGTTTTAAAAAAGTTCGTTATGCAACCCATTTTTTAATGAATAATATGGGTGATTAACTATTTTCTTTTAACCATTTTGCCACCAGTATCTGTCACAATCTATAAATATAGATACGAACCATAAGCTCCGAAGACAGCAACTTATTGACAACACAAAAGAAAGTTCAAAATGAATAGCGCCGTCAAGAAGATGAAACATCAGAAATGTCCATGGCTTTTCAGCTTAGAAAAAGGCACGAATCGTCCTCTGTAACATTCAGGAATGCGGCAGAGACAGTAGTGCCACCAAAGAAGGTGGAAAGCAAGCCCAGATCTGAAGACATTAATGACAGTGCAGAGGCTTTCATAAGGAAATTCAGGCAGCAGCTGCCTCTTCAAAGAGTTGAGTCCATAGAATGAGCAAATGCTTAATAGGGGGAACATAGTTATGAGTGACTATTTCTTCTTTTTCCACTTTTCATGTCTTTCACAATTATTGTATTGTGTTAAGAGGCGTAACTAGGATCCTGAACTCATTTTAAGTTATTGTATTCTGAATTATTAATTTATACAAATAAAGGGTTTGAACAAAAGTCATGTGCTGTGCTCGGCCGAAGTGTGGCTACGCCCTGATTGTGTTACTGTGTGTCCAAGTGTAAATGCTATGCTGAACGAAATGCAAAATTCTTCTTTTTGAATCTCGCTCTGTCTTCCACATTTCTTCTTCTTCCGTCTACCTTACTGTTTCTATTCCTCTATTTCCCCTTATTTCTGAATTTTCCCTCTCTGTTTCTTTATTCTCCTTTGCTTAGTTAGTTTATATTTTCTTTGTATGCCAAAGGTTAATTTGTTACCTTGGGTTGGGTGTAACGGTTGGGGTTACTGTTTCTAGTTTCCTTTTATTGGAGAGTTGCTTTGACCTAAATTTTGCAAATGAATTATGTCGTTTTCATAAAATGAATAAATTGCACCTTGTGATACAAGCAGGGAAAGATTGGAGAAGGGAATTTGCAGAATTTTCTATATCTTCTTTCATTCACCGTACAAATATTTATATATGTAATTATTGTAAAAAAGAATTATAAAATAAAATTACTCTATATAGTTGTCTAATTCCTATTGCCTATGTCTATAATTGTATAATTAAATTATTCTGTACACTTGTCTAAATTTTATTGCTTATAAATATAGCTGTGTAACTAAAAATATTTTCTATTATGTGTGAGCATGTGCTCTTCTCGTGTAGGATCCAACGGCTCAGGTTAGAAGTTCTTGAATGCTAAGATTCCTCCACGTGTCAAGTCCATCAGTCAATAATAGAGACAACATAGTCTAATTCCAAACAAACCTAATAGCCTGTTTGGCCAAACCGGAGAAATCAACTTATTTTGAGAAGTGTTTTTTTCAAAAATATTTTTGAAAAAAATACTTTTGGAGAGAAGCAGTTTGTGTTTGGCTAATCACTTTGAAAAGCACTTTTGAGCAATAATTTGTGTTTGGCCAAGCTTTTCAGAATGTGCTTTTAAGTATC
>AWOL01S0189348.1:5219-16218 GCA_000715115.1 Nicotiana otophora | reverse complement strand
TGATGAACCCTGAACTGATGGAGCACTGTACGAACTCTGAGCTGGGAGTGCACTGAATGTTGACTGAACCGGTCGAGTACTGTAGGAACCATGACTAGCTGATGCACCACGATGAACTGGACGATCCATCTGAGCGAGCCTATAAGGACGACCCCTGTTGTGATGTGACTGACCTCTATATGAGGTACCACTGAAACCACATGAACTACGGGGCCTTTTTCTCTCCCGCTTCTCGTGCTCAAGCCTGCAAACCGACTCCAAGTGCCTAACAATCTTGACCACCTAGTGAAACCTAACATATGTCTCAGCCTCTCGACCCAAATTGGAATGTAGGCTATAGTTGAGGCCATNGTCCTCAATAATAGAATCACCCACCATTGTAGCTACATGCACAAACATAACTAAAGAATCACGTGGTGTATCCAAATAACGAGCAAAGTATGATGACTAATATGAATAAGTGGATCTAGGATCAAATAGTACTAATGTATCCTTGTGGCACACTGAAATAATACCTATGATCATAAGATCAGAATCAACTACCTCTGCCCAAGTGAGAAAAGCATAGCATAGAGCCTGACCGCAACCTAATCGACCTCCCCTTCTGGGGCGATCCCGAACTGCTTGAGTCCCACCCCGACCTGACTGAATGGGTGGTGAAGTAACTGGTGCGGAAGTAGTAGCTTGTCCTCTCTGCTGAATAGGACCTCCGATAAGACGGGGACAATACCTCCTTATCTTCCCCAACTCCCCACACTTGAAGCAACCCCGATCTAAGGATGACTGCAGGGCATGAACCGGACCTCTAGAGCTTGAATAACTATTGGAAGAACCCGGTATTGATGAACCCTGAACTGATGGAGCACTGTACGAACTCTGAGCTGGGAGTGCACTGAATGTTGACTGAACCGGTCGAGTACTGTAGGAACCATGACTAGCTGATGCACCACGATGAACTGGACGATCCATCTGAGCGAGCCTATAAGGACGACCCCTGTTGTGATGTGACTGACCTCTATATGAGGTACCACTGAAACCACATGAACTACGGGGCCTTTTTCTCTCCCGCTTCTCGTGCTCAAGCCTGCAAACCGACTCCAAGTGCCTAACAATCTTGACCACCTAGTGAAACCTAACATATGTCTCAGCCTCTCGACCCAAATTGGAATGTAGGCTATAGTTGAGGCCATTAATGAACCTCATAATCCTCTCTCTCTCTCGGTAGGAACCAACCACATTGCATGACGAACCAGATTTATGAACCTCATCTCATTTCACTGTCAAACCCTCCTAGTGTAGCTGCTCAAACTAACTACGCAACTCCTCCCTGCGAGTATGTGGGACAAACTTCTCTAAGAATAGAATTGAAAACTCATGCCATGAAAGTGGTACTGCAGCGGCTGGACTACTCAACTCATAGGCCTGCCACCATCAGTAGGCTTCCCCTGTCAAGTAAAATATAGTGAATGTGACCCCATTGGTCTCCAAAAGACCTACTGTGCGAAGAATCTGCTGAAACCTATCTAGAAAATCCTAAGCATCATTTGACTCTGCCCCACTAAAGTCTGGAGGCTTAATCCTCCCAAACCGCTCCAGTCTCTTCTACTTCTCATCATTCGTAGGTGGGCCAACCTCGGCTCGAAAAGCGTCAACCAATTGGGTTGGTAGTATTGCCGGTGTCTGAAGTCCCTAAGATAGCTGCTCTGGAGTACGGGTGGGAGGAGTCTGGGAACCTCCCCCAGCCTGTGAAGTGGATGGTGCATCTGGAACCGAAACCTCCTTAGCAAGGCTCATGCATACCGTCAAAATCTGGGCCAAGGCCTCCTGAAGGCCATGGGTAAGAATGCACATTGCTGGTGCCTGAGCTGGTCCCACCGGCTTAACAACATCTTGTGCCTGATCCTCAGCTGGAGCAACTAGTGGCTCCACAAGTTCTGCCCTAGCTCTAGTACGAGCCACACCTAGGCCTCTACCGCAGCCCCGGCCTCTCGTGGCCATAATTGGTGGTACCGATGGCCGTTCGCCTGATCTGATTGTACGTGTCCTCACCATCTATGAGAGAATAGAAGAGCCATATTTCAAGCTTCAGAAATAACAAATCTACATGACAAGAATGCAAGAGAGTGAAGTTTCCTAATGGTTCGGTAGCCTCTCAAAGATAAGTACATATGTATCCGTACCGATCCGCAAGACTCTACAAACCTGCTCTTGACTCATGAGACCTAAGCAACCTAGTGCTCTGATACCAACTTTTCACGACCCAACTCCCACCGAAGTCGCGATGGCATCCAACACTACATGCTAGGCCACCTAACATTCATAAAATAGCTAAGCATTTGGATAAACCTGGTATAATAAACATAATATCATAATTATCTTATAAAAACAGTAGCAAGACTACTACAACCGTTTCCAAAATCTAGTGTCAATGAGTACATGAGTACTACTAAGTATCAATACATAAACCAAATTCGTAGTACAAATATCTGAATAATAGAATAGTATTAAGAAAATAAAGGAAAGTGAGTCAAGGTCTACAGACGTCATAGCAGCTACATCAAAGTCTCCAGCTACTGGAACCAACACGGATCTACCAATCACCAAGTTCAGATACACCTAAATATGCACACGAAATGCAAAGTGTAGTATGAGTACAACCGACTCCATGTACTCAATAAGTAACATAACTAACCTTGGGTTGAAAGTTGTAATGAGCTTAGAAGAAGACAATCAGAATCCAATATAATGACGAAACATATATGATGATTCCATTAACAATAAGTAACTCAACGAACTATAATAATTGGCTCGTTCATATTATAGAAATTTAGACATGCTTTCAAGTTTAACAACTAAAACCCAACACCGATAAGAACATGTCAAATATATCTATCATGAGGAATGGTACATCTATATGTCTACATGACAAGTATGCATGTCAAATGAATGATTTCATAGTGATATTCCCAAGTACTCTCACTTTCAGCATACTCAATCTATCTACTTCAATGCCCACTCATCACACACACACAATCACACAGCACTGTACGAGTGCTTGGCATCAATGCCCCTCACCAAAGCACGTGTATGTATATCGTGGTGCTTGCGCTCACTGCTGGTATATCAGACTTCAGAAGGGCGAATCCTGCCCAAGCGCTAATCAAAAGCTAATAAGGCCTGTTGCAACGTGCAATCCGATCCACATAATAATAATAGTAAAGCCAATATGGCCGGTTGTAGTGTGCATCCCTATCCACAATAACACTCTCAATACAGATCTTAGTCCCACCTCAGTCATCAATCTCTCAAGTCTCAAGGGCTCACAATCACATACCACTCAGCCCAACAACTCCACATATGGAACAACAATGATAATATACGATGAAACAATGAATGATGAACAAATACTGAGATATGACATGCCAAATGAAGAACCATGACTGAGTGTAGAATTACAATTAATATAGATAACTCAAAATAACTGAAATAGCCCCATAAGGTCCCAATCAAATAACTACATAACCTAAACATGATTTCTAACATGAATCACAACTCAATTGCTCTAACAAATAGGAATAACATGGGTAAAATAGAATATGATAGCAGCATAGTCCAAAAATAAACCCAGATCACAAATACCCCAGTGCACGCCCACACGCCCGTCACCTAGCACGTACGTCACCCCAACATATTACAAATAACATAGTTTCTAGGGGTAAATACCTTCAATTCCAAGTTTAGAGACGTTACTTACCTCAAAATATGCCAATCAATACTCCAAAAAGCCCTTGCCTTGTGAATCAGCCTATGAACAACTCGAATCTAGTCACAACAACTTAATAGCATCAATAATACCGATAGGAATCAATCTCAAAAGATAAAACTAGAATCTTCAATCAAAATCGAAAATTCAATCCAAAAGATTGACCCCGGGCCTGCACCTTGGAACCCGACAAAATTCATGAATTCCAAATACTCATTCAATTATGAGTCCGACCATACTAATTTCATCCAGTTATATCCACAAATCGACCCTCAAATCATCAAATCTCACTCTCCAACAACATTGCCAAAAATCCCCAAATTGTACTTCAAAATCACATAAACTACGTGTAATAATCAATACGAGATCAATATTTATCAATAAGTATAAAGGATCTTCACTTACCTCTTCAATTGTAGCCAAAAGCCTCTCAAACATTGCCCTTAGCCAAGTTCCAAAACTCTTATAATGAGAAAAACCATGAAACCCTTCGAATATTGAAATGACCCAACTAGTCGTTTTGAGCAGTTGTTTAGTTGTTTGAAGTCTTGCGTAGCTTTGTATGATGTATTATGACTTGTTTAAATTGTTGGTTTTGGTTTTTAGGTGATTCAGGATTGATTTGGAAGAATGATTATCAACTAGGAAGCTTTAGGTTGGAAGAGTTGGCCAAGTTTGACTTTTGTGTATTTCACCTTGGAATTGAGTTTTGATGGTTCCGTTAGGTCCATTTAGTACTTTTAACTTGGGCATATGCCCGGATTTGCATTTGAATATCTCTAGAAGGTTTCGGTACTATTTGGCGAAAGTTGAAAATTTGAAGGTTTGGAATGTTCATAAGTTTGACCGAGAGTTGACTTTGATGATACCGAGTTTGAATTATTGTTATCAGGTTTGGATTAGGTTTTGTTGTTCTGGGAGTTGGATTAGGTTTGTTATGTCAATTGGAACTTGTATACAAAATTTAAAGTCATTCCGGGTTGATTTGATATGAATCGACGTGAGTTTTAGAAACTGAAAGTTCAAAAGTTCTTCAAGTTTGATTTGAGGTCGATTCGTCATTTCGATGTTGTTGTGTGTAATTNTATACAAAATTTAAAGTCATTCCGGGTTGATTTGATATGAATCGACGTGAGTTTTAGAAACTGATCAAAAGTTCTTCAAGTTTGATTTGAGGTCGATTCGTCATTTCGATGTTGTTGTGTGTAATGTGAGGTCTCGAGTAGGTCTGTATTATATTTGGGACTTGTTGATATATTCGGATGGGGTCCCGAGGGGCTCAGGTGAGTTTTGGAACCTTTTGGATCATTTTGGCTATGTTGGTTTGGTAGGGACCTGGTGTGACCGCACCTGCGGAGACTTAGGCATAGGTGCGGAGCCGCAGAAACAGTACTTGTAGTGCAAAAGCATAAACTGGAGTTGGGGGAAGCTGTCTGCAAANTCATCCAGTTATATCCACAAATCGACCCTCAAATCATCAAATCTCACTCTCCAACAACATTGCCAAAAATCCCCAAATTGTACTTCAAAATCACATAAACTACGTGTAATAATCAATACGAGATCAATATTTATCAATAAGTATAAAGGATCTTCACTTACCTCTTCAATTGTAGCCAAAAGCCTCTCAAACATTGCCCTTAGCCAAGTTCCAAAACTCTTATAATGAGAAAAACCATGAAACCCTTCGAATATTGAAATGACCCAACTAGTCGTTTTGAGCAGTTGTTTAGTTGTTTGAAGTCTTGCGTAGCTTTGTATGATGTATTATGACTTGTTTAAATTGTTGGTTTTGGTTTTTAGGTGATTCAGGATTGATTTGGAAGAATGATTATCAACTAGGAAGCTTTAGGTTGGAAGAGTTGGCCAAGTTTGACTTTTGTGTATTTCACCTTGGAATTGAGTTTTGATGGTTCCGTTAGGTCCATTTAGTACTTTTAACTTGGGCATATGCCCGGATTTGCATTTGAATATCTCTAGAAGGTTTCGGTACTATTTGGCGAAAGTTGAAAATTTGAAGGTTTGGAATGTTCATAAGTTTGACCGAGAGTTGACTTTGATGATACCGAGTTTGAATTATTGTTATCAGGTTTGGATTAGGTTTTGTTGTTCTGGGAGTTGGATTAGGTTTGTTATGTCAATTGGAACTTGTATACAAAATTTAAAGTCATTCCGGGTTGATTTGATATGAATCGACGTGAGTTTTAGAAACTGATCAAAAGTTCTTCAAGTTTGATTTGAGGTCGATTCGTCATTTCGATGTTGTTGTGTGTAATGTGAGGTCTCGAGTAGGTCTGTATTATATTTGGGACTTGTTGATATATTCGGATGGGGTCCCGAGGGGCTCAGGTGAGTTTTGGAACCTTTTGGATCATTTTGGCTATGTTGGTTTGGTAGGGACCTGGTGTGACCGCACCTGCGGAGACTTAGGCATAGGTGCGGAGCCGCAGAAACAGTACTTGTAGTGCAAAAGCATAAACTGGAGTTGGGGGAAGCTGTCTGCAAATGCAGAGATTTCATCGCATCTGTGAATGCAGTAGCTTTGGCGCAGAAGCAGGATGAGCACAGATGCGGAGCATTTCCTCGCACTTGCGATGTCGTATAAATAGAGTATATTCCACAGGTGCGAGAGGTTTGGGTTTAGTGATTTTCACAAAAGTGAAGCACAAGAGGGAATTTTGTCGCAGGTGCGACTTACCTGAGCATACTCACTATATATCGAGGTTTTGGTACTTTTTATCACAATCTGAGATTTGGTGTTAGGTTTTGGGTAATGGAGAGGACTGTTACCACATGAATTGGGGTAAGTGATAGCATCCTAGGAAGCTCAACTCTATTCAAGGACAAAGATGAAGCTTTGTAATTTCAAAGAGGGCCTTTAACAAGATGTCAAGCTAAAGAGTTGCAAAACAAGGTCATTAGACTTCAAGTGCAAATAAAGAAGTTGTTAATTGGGAGGAAGAGCTCAAGGATAAAGGATGTGAATTGGCTAGGTGTTACAATTATTTTATGGCCCAAATTTATGTCCAAGAGGAGGAGGATTGGATCCCAAGAGACGTCCTTTGAAGAAGGTCCTAATCAGTTCACTTTTCGATCCATTTGGCACCTATAATATGTCCAAACTTACATCCCAATAAGTCCTTCATGAAGTCACATTTTTATAATACAAATAGGACTTACTTTATGTCCAAGAAGGGTAAAATAGGCGTGCTAGAAGTTGAGTACAAGTTGGTGCCAAGTTGCTTGCAAATGTCCTTCAAGATTTCCAAGATCCTATCTAAGACTAGTTTGAGACTTTCAAGATCCTATACTAAGTTGGTTTAACTTATTTCTATATATTGTGGGACTATATTTATTGCTTTCCTAGGTAGTTAAGGTTATGTTTTCCTTTTTCTAAGATTGTTGGAATTACTTTCCAAGAATGACTTGGTTTTTGTTTCTTAGTATTTTCCTAAGGTAGTTGGACTTGTTGTCCAAAGTAGTTTAAGACTTTACTTCCTTGTTATTTTAGCCTTAATTTTGTGATCCCTTCCTACCTATATAAGGGATGTCTTCTTTGTTTTCAGACTTAGATTGTTATAGACAATATCAATAAATATTATGAGGTATTTCTTGCACTCTCCACATTCTTATCACTAAGGTTGTGACTAGTAAGGTTTATTAATAAATCTTTTAAGGTTTATTAATAAATCTAAAGATTAACGACCAAGAGTTGCTTTGAGTGAAAAAGGCAAGATAGGTGATAACATTAGAGGAAAAAAGCCAAATTTAAATGATTATATTTCTTGTAATCTCTGTAAAGATGTCTCAAACAGGTAGTTATAGTGAAAGGGGGCGAGCTATGACTCAACAACTTGAAAATTCGAACTTACAGTATACCGAATGGAAGGAAGACGATGGTAAAGTTATTTTTCAAACTGTAGCTAAAGTGATATCTTTGAGTTGTGGCCTTAGAATTGACAAAGAGTTTGTCTATAACTCCATTAGCACTTATACGTTTGAAAAATTGAACTTGCCTTGTGTTGAGCATATTGAAACCTACATGTTGAGAGGAGTAAAGGTAGATAAAAAAGTGTTATTACTATTCTCTATTGGTAGGTACGAGGATGCGATCTAGTGTGATGTGATTCCCATGATTAATTATCATATATTGTTAGGAAAGCCATGGTATGTCTACATAATAGCTTCATATAGCATTGAAAAAAATAGATACTCTTTTGAGGTTAACGGGAAGAAACTCATTCTTGGTCCTTTGACTCCCTCACAAATTTGTGAAGGTGAAAACATTGTTAAAGAAAATTTGGAAAAATATGAGAGAGAAAATAATGAGAGGAGTAAGGGAGTGAATGTTGACATCCCAAGAGAGGAAAAAGGAGAGGTTATATTGAGTGAAGAGAATGGGATGTCAATTGAGAAAAAGAGTGATCTTGAAAAGAAAAGAGAGAAGGCAATTATATAAAAAAAGTCTATGAGGTAGAGCGAGCAAAACAACAGGTTTTGAGTGAAGCAAAAGAAAAAAACTTTAGTGAGAGAAAAGAGGCTAAGGGTGAGGAAAACGTTAGTCTTATCATAAAAGCCAAAGAGAGTGTAAGCAAGAAAAAATTTTCTTTACTTCCTAACCCATTAACTCTTTCTTGTTTTAGTTCTTGTGCTTTTGTGCAACCACGTGTTGAAAGACC
The DNA here is from genome assembly GCA_000715115.1 of Nicotiana otophora. NCBI lineage: Eukaryota > Viridiplantae > Streptophyta > Magnoliopsida > Solanales > Solanaceae > Nicotiana > Nicotiana otophora. The sequence continues at coordinate 7,776 of AWOL01S0189348.1, read as the reverse complement.
TTTTGAAAGGGGAGGTGAGGAACAAAAGATGGTGGCAAAGGATCCAATTGGAATCCAACATAAATTTGGCGAAATCAATTCTTGTTGGATGGTGGAAGATAAACGCTTGATTAAATTCTTTGTTATTGAACCTTTTGACTACTTTGATTCTTATTTTCAGGTTTATAACGTGGAGTACCCTAAAGCCATTGCGATATTGGAACCATTGCATAAAAGAATACAAGGTGATGATGTTTCATTTGTAAATAAGTCCAAGTATGGTATGTATAATTGGTTTATTCACATTCTTGGCCTTTTTAGAACACGTAAGGTATTTTTTGAGATAATGAACTATACTCTTATTTATTATGTTGGTGACTTTATAATTTTTGTGGATGATGATATTTTGATACATATCAAGTCATTAACTGTAATATCTAAGTTCAAGTGCAAGAGTAATTTGCTTCCTTTTGAAATTGAGTATAACATAGATGATTATTTATTCCAACTGGGTGGAAAGAGACATAAATTTATGAGAAGAGACTTGCGAATGAGTTAAATATTTCTTCTTCTCTTATTCAAGTGTCTAATGAGTTTTCATGCGATAAATTGCTAGAATATGATTTTTGTTGTGTGATGGGAAGTCATTCTTCAAGTCATGTTGATTGTGAGCTTGTAAAAGTATTTGCTACTAATAAAGAGGATATGCATGATTATTGTGACACTGGTGACCAAATACTCATTCATGAAACTATCTATGTCTCTTATTGTGAAAATTTGAGCAATTGTTTAGAATCCCTTGATGTTGAGAATATTATTGGGGAAAGTTACAATCATGAGCTTGAATTTATTGAAATTTTTATTTTGAGATTTATGGGTTCTTCTAACCTTCTTGAGAATTTATGTGCTTCTTTGAATAGCTTACATGTAGAAAGATCCATGGGATTTGTAATTGTAGATACTTGGATATATCATAAAAGTATCTTATTTGATACATGTGGTAGAGATACTTGTATTAAATGGATGCATGGTCAATATTTTGTAATATTGTTTTCATGCATATCATCTAAGAGAGGTTTTTATTATAATAATCTAAGTAGGAATAGATTTTATTAGGATGATGATGTCCATATATTTTATAAGGGAGTATTTACACCTATTAGACTAAATTGGGTTAAGTGGATACATGGTCGCTATCTTGTTTTGTTCCTACCATTTTTCAGTTTAATGTATGCTATTTACTAGTGCGTGTTTTCTTTTTCTTGCAAGGTCGAAATTCGAGGACTAATTTTCTTCAAGAAGAGGGGAATGATAGCATCCTAGGAAGCTCAAATCTATTCAAGGAAAAGTATGAAGCTTTAAAATATCAAAGAGGGCCTTTAACAAGATGTCATGCTAAAGAGTTGCAAAACAAGGTTATTAGACTTCAAGTGCAAATAAAGAAATCGTAAATTGGGAGGAAGAGCTCAAGGATAAAGAATGTGAATTGCCTAGGTGTTACAATTGTTTTATCGCCCAAATTTATGTCCAAGAAGAGGAGTATTGGATCCCAAGGAATATCCTTTGAAGAAGGTCCTAATTAGTCCACTTTTGGACCCATCTGGCACCTAAAATATGTCCAAACTTGCAACCCAATAAGTCCTTCATGAAGTAACATTTTTATAATATAAAAAGAAATTACTTTATGTCCAAGAAGGGTAAAATAGGTGTACTAGAAGTTGAGTGCAAGTTGGTGCCAAGTTGCTTGCAAATTTCCTTCAGGTTTTCCAAGATTGGTTTGAGTCTTTCAAGATCCTATCCTAGATTGATTTTAACTTATTTCCATATATTTTGGAACTATATTTATTTCTTTCCTAACTTATTTTTCTTTTCCTAAGATTGTTGGAATTACTTTCCAAGAATGACTTGGTTTTTGTTTCCTAGTATTTTTCTTTTCCTAAGGTATTTGGACTTGTTGTCCAAAGTAGTTTAGGACTTTATTTCCTTGTTATTTTAGCCTTAATTTCGTGACCCCCTCCTACCTATATAAGGGGTGTATTCTTTGTTTTTAGACATAGATTGTTATAGATAATATCAATAAAAATTGTGAGTTTTTTCTTGCACTCTTGTGTGTGGCTACTTTTGGATATATTGTTCAACCTTCAAGACTCAACTTAAGATGGTAAAATGAATTCTTTGAAATCTTAGATCACTTCTTGGTATTCAAGAAAAGTGATAAGTTTAGGCTTATTGTTGTTCTTGTTATTCTAAAGGGTCGGGTTTCACAATCTATTTCTTATTTTTAATTCTCTACCAAAGGCGATTAGTTTTTCGTTAGCTAATTATTGTTGTTAGAATTCAACTTCAAGAATGAACTTCTTGAATTCACGAAACTATTTCTTGGGGTCAATCTATCTTTAATTTCTATCTTCTTTTTTCGTTTCTTTACCTTCTTTTAGCTTTTACACATTTCTTGATTTTCTTATTTTCTTTAGTAGTTCTTGGACCCCTATCGTATTGTTATCAGTAAGTATTTTTGACTCGATTTTGATTATATTTCATGAATTTATCTTCGATTTTTACATTTGGACTATGAATT
>AWOL01S0189270.1:0-19691 GCA_000715115.1 Nicotiana otophora | reverse complement strand
AACAGAAAAAAATCAAAAATTAGATAATATCACAAGCACAAAACTGCACGTTTGGTAGTATAAAATATATGCATTATTAATCCAATGTCTGGTAGCAATTTTCAGTTCCAGTATAATTAATACATATATAGCTTGTATGCCAATTCATATATTATTTTATATCAAGACCAATGTGGTATAAGCACTACCATGATTAATTATTAATGGATAATCATTCAAAATGGCAAAACTACCGCTCAGGGTCTCCTCAAACCCTTTTCCAAGCCATTATAGAATTTTAAACCAAACACAAGTGTAAGTTACACACGTGTTTACCCGTAAAACGATACAGTTGAATTTGCTGTATGGTTTATAGACAAGCGAACTCATTTGATCCCAAAATGATAAATAAATAAAATGAAAATATAAGACTTAGCGTTGAAATAGAAAGAAATGGCAAGTCTGGGTTCCGGGAGCAAGGCTTCCGAAGACAGTAACAAGAACAGTACTAGACAAGAAATAAAGTTATACTCCCTCCGTTTCAATTTAGGTGAACCTATTTTCTTTTTAGTCTGTGCCAAAAAGAATGACCTCTTTCCTTATTTGAAAATAATTTACCTTTATACAATGATTTATAGCCACACAAAATATATATGCCTCATTTTACACCACAAGTTCAAAAGTCTTCTCTCTTTTCTTAAACTCCGTGCTCAGTCAAATGGGTTCACATAAATTGAAACGGAGGGAGTATTATTTTGCTTGATAATAAAATGTAGCATAAGTTTTGTCAGAGATTTCGTGTGTTACAATGGTTGTTGAAGTCACTATTTATAGTTATACATAGGGAACAAGATCCTAGGATCAATCCCATGTTAAATGACAATAAAGAAGGGCCATTGATGAATATATAACAGCAGACCATGAATGCCAAAATTTTCTGCAACAACTTCATATTTAATACCGAGGAATATTCTTCATTAAATGTCATCTGGTGACAAACATCCGTCTGCTTCTGTTGACGGCGTTCCCTTCGGGATCTATCCGGTACCAGCTGAAGTTATTGTCCTCGGTCTTGGTTTCCATTCGATTTATCTTCCGTTTACCTCTAGTTCCACGTGTCACGTAATCATTCGAGCATTTAATATAAACCAATTTTACCCTATACAGATAGTCCCCCTATTTTCTGGTGGCACATCTTTGTATTATTGGGAAGTTGGTGAAGAATCCTCTCTTGGTGGAAATTTTTTTGAACCCTTAACAGTTTCTGACGCTTGATAAGATGCATGTCTCCTCATATTTAATACCCCACCCCGAACATGTGTTACTCCACGATTTAACTATATTTTCACCGGTTCTCGAGGTAATCATTATCGCGATTTTGGCCGACTATACCTTTACTTATACGCCTCATTCTTCTTCTTTCACTTCAAACAACTTCATAAGCTTTTATAACCTCTTTGCACTTAACTTTCTTCTGCTTTCATCTCTCTCTGATCTTCTTCAAAAAGCTCTATCATCTCTTTATTACTATGGCTTCCCCTGCTATCTTCCAAGAACTCCGATTTTCTCTTCGGTGGAGGCCCAAAGACGAGCAAAGATAAGGAAGTTGATGCTGATGCTAATCCTCCCACGGTGAGCACCATCATACTTAAACATCTGAACACTGCCAAATATTTCGAAGAGGAATTCCCCACTTCAAATCCTCAAACTTGGGTTGTTGGTAAATATCCTTCTTTTATTCGCCTTTCTAGTATTCATGATGTGAGGGAGGTCTGTGATTGCCATGCTCTAAATATCATTGCTCCCGACCTGGTAGAGTGGGTAACCTTCAATAAGAAGGGTTTTACGTACGTTTACACGTACCACTTCACTTTGAGCCCATTCTCATTTAGCGGGGGACTTGACCCCGTAATCTTGGATTTCTGCCATCGGTATCAAGTCTTCTTGGCACAAGTAAGGCCCTTTTGTGTGGCGAATGGTGGCTAGTCTACAATGGTTGTGCTTGAAAATGAGGGAGACTCTTATCCTAACACATATGATGAACTTCTACTCCCTCAAAATCTTCCGTGGGGGAGTAATAAACTTCAGTAAGCGTGGCCATCATACTTTGCTTACCAACATGGATGATGATAATGACTGTGGATGGATGGAGCGGTTTGCCATCATTGCTACCAGGGATATCATCTCGGCCATAACTTTATCTTTCCCCAAATCTTGGAATCATTCACGTAAGTTCAAAGTCTATACCTTTCTCTGAAAAAAGGTTGTTTCATGTCATTGCTAACCCATTTCTTTCATTATTTCAGCTACTCGGTGGACACCACCAAGGGTTGAAGGACTGGACCGATGGGTTTAGAAGATTCTGGACATCACTACACCAGAGACCCGCAGTGGAAGGAGTTTGCCCCCAAATACGGATGGAAGGCCAAAAACCACAGTAAACTAACTCTTTATTCATTCGGCCTTTATACATAAAAAAAATGTTAACCCTACCTTTTCGTTTCATTCAGGGCTCCCGCAGGGTTCTGTTTCCTACCCTAAGGAGGATGATTTGGACGACCCCGCAGAGGCTGCGAGGTTGTTGAAAGAGGCGCTTACCCGGACCAGTGCCCTTGTGTCTACTTCTGGTACAAGCGCTTCTTATCGGAGTCCCCGTCCAGAGAACAAGCAGCCAAAGAGGCGGCGTTCTTCCTCGTCTGGGGGTAAAAATAAAAAATGAAGAAAGCCATGCCCGAGCCAGCCGCAACCACTGTGGTCATTGACGATGATGGGCAAGCAAGTGATGAAGAGGCTTCTCTCAAAATGAGATAAAGATCTTCATCAGCTCAACATAATGCTCAATCTCGAGAGCTTAGAACCCCAACTGAGGGCGAGGTCCGAGCGCTCTCGGGAGAAATGGATCTAGTGAAGAGCGCTGATTCTCCATTTCCAGTCCCAGTTGCTGTTCCCGATCCTATGAGGTCAGATACCGAGCCTCTTCTTCCTTTGGTTGGTGAACAACCAACAAATAACACTGCCTCTGCCGCAGCTGCTTCTCAACCTACAACACCATCAACTCCATATCCTTCCATACCAGTTGAACCTTTATCACCAGCGACTGCTGCATCTCCTTTCCCAGCCGCAAACGCCCGAGAGGAAGATGTCCTTCCTCCCTAGTCCCCTGACCATGGGAATTTGGGGTACAACTATTCACCCCCTTCTATAGATCCCCAAGGGAAGATGAGCATCTGTCTTGTGATCTCAAAGGAGTGTCACCTACTATCCAAGCCGATGGAACTTGCCAACTATCTGAAGTCGGTAGCTTCAGAAAATGATAAGAAGAAAATACACTCTCTTTCAGGGGAGTATATGTTGAATAATGCCATGCACAATGCAACAGATGTACCGTACTTGTTCTGTTATTGCTTGTTTCTATTCGGCTTGTTACAACAGGGTTTCTAACTTTGGTATTTGCTTCGTAGGCCAACTTTCTTGCTTCAAAGGGACTTTAGAGATTGATCCTCGACAAAGAGGGACTTATGTCTGAGCGGGATCAACTGTTGGCTGAGAGGGATCAACTTGTTACGCGCCTCCCGATGCTAGAGGTGAAGGCTGCTGAAGCGGCCGAGCTTGAGGCCCGATTGCAATAGAGTGAGCAAGAGGTGATGGATCACAGTCAAGAAGCCACTCAGCTACATGCACAACTTCAGGATGCAAAGGCTAGGTGGGCTGAATCTTAAGATGCTGCTCTTGCTGCTATCGAGCGCGAGTCTGCCTCCATTGAACGAGAAAATAATTTGGATGTAGCTTTGAACTCCAAAGCTGAAGAGGATGTTGTTGCCGAGGAGAAGCGGGCCTGGATGGAAGATAGGTATAAGAAGATCATGGAACAAAATAAGGTTCACATAATCATAATTCGTGATCTCGACCTTAGCCTCAATGCCATGAGATCCAAGCGGGATGGCCTTTTGACCGAGGTTGATAGGCATAAAGCAAAACTTCAGCACCAATGGGATTCCCTCATCTTTGAAAAACACACTCTATGTACCATATAAGGATGAAAACCTTAGAAGAGGCCAAAATGGGTGTTATTGATACCGACGATGAGATCGCCAAGGCCCGAACGCTAAAGTTAACTGCTCAAGAATATCTCTTAGCTCATCCTGATAAAACCGACTCTTTTAGTGCCGGTTCTGAGTTCTCAGGAACCAAGGAGGAACTTGAGGATAATAATGATGAAGGCCAAGATCCTGCTCTGGTGGCAGATCCGCCTACTTCTCTCGGGGGCGTAGATGCCTCTCTTCCCCCAAGTTCCGATGGCGACGAAGTTTAGCCTTTTTGCTTTCTTTTCTTTTGTTGTTTTCCTTTTGTATTTTTGTACTTATGCCATTTGGCATATTTGATAAATAAAAAGGACCTTTTGTTTAAGCATTGCACAAAGTTCATTCTTTTTGTGTCGAATTAAGTAAGGCTTCGGGTGTGTGTTCTTCCTATAGCTTTTGGGTTCCGAGCATAAACTCTTTCGGGACTAACCCTTAACTATGAGGGTTTCATAAGAGAGATCCATCTTATGTTTACGGTTCTCTTGAAGAGGACGTATCATGTTCATTCTAGCACTAACACTTGAAGTCTTCAGTTAACTTTCAAATGATAAAATAAGTTTATCATTTGGACAAGAAACAAGATAAAATAAAAGGACTTCATTTTTATTCCTTCTATCTTCAAAGTACATAAGCATTCGTTTGCTTAAAAAAATGGAATTTCCAATATATATGGCTAACTTGTACAACTTGTTTCTATGGGCTAGTTGTGTTGTCCCCGATCCCAGCGAGACATTATTGTTCCCGAGTCCCGCAGTCCCGATTTTTATGGCAATTATGTTGTCGTGTTCTTGTACTATTCCCCCTAGTGTTTGAATACGAAGTATGCAAATTGGAACACTAAAGTCTTGCTCTTCTGAGGAAAAGTACTTCTGAACGGTTGTATAACTTTTGGTCTGATGGTAAGTACTACTTCCCATTAGGAATTTTCCGTCGAGCCGAAGACTATCTAACCATCCCGCAATGGTTTGTTGTTTCAATTATGTGTCATTTAAAGGTCTTAACTCTGCTAATGACGTTTCCTTCGTAGTATACTTTCTGTTATTGCCTCGTTAAAAACCTTGCCAAAAAAACTCAATTGGGACAAAACTGGTCAAAGGGAAAAAGAGTGCAGCACATACTTTCAATATAAGAAGAATCCATCAGCAGTAATACTTTTTGAGGTGAGTCACATTCCAGTTACTCGGTAACTTGACTCCATCTTGATTCTCTAGTTCGTATGATCTTTTTTCCGGTGACAGCTGAAACCCGATAGGGGCCTTCCCATGTCGGACCCATCTTTCCCGCATTGAGCTCCTGGGTGTTCGGAGTCACTTTCCTCAAAACCAAGTCTCCCACTTTAAAATAGCGGAGATTGGCCCTCTGGTTATAGTATCTTTTCATCCTTTGTTTCTGAGTCACCATTCTTATATGCGCCAAGTCCCTGCGTTCATCAAGCAGCTCCAGTTTGACAATCAATGTCTCATATTTGCTTCTTCATCTGCCCGGAAGTACCGTAAGGTCGGTTCTCCTACTTCTACCAGGATCAGAGTTTCTGTGTAGTATACGAGAGAAAAATGTGTCTCCCTATGTTTGGCTTGTTCATCGTCCGGTATGCTCATACCACTCTCGGTAACTCTTCGAGCCATTTGCCTTTGGCTGCTTCCAACCTCTTTTGAGGTTTTGAATAATCACCTTATTGGTTGATTCTGCTAGCCCATTTGCACTCGGATGGTATGGTAAAGATGTGATTCTTTTAATTTTTAGGTCTTCATGAAATTTTGTGACTTTGGAGCCTATAAATTGTGGTCCGTTGTTGCAGGAAATTTCCTTTGGTATTCTGAACCGGAAAATTATGTTTTCCTATAGAAAATCGACCACTTCGCACTCACTGATCTTTTGATAGGGACCTGCCTCAACCCATTTATTGAAGTAATCAATTAAAATTAAAAGAAATCTTACCTTCTCGGTATCCAATGGCAGCGACCCAACTATATCCATACCCCATTTCATGAATGGACATGGGGATAGTACCGAATACAGGAGTTCTGCCAGTTGGTGCACCGAATTGTGCATAGAGTTGACACTTGTCGCATTTATGAACAAATGACTTCGCATGTTGTTCCATCCAGGGCTAATATATCCTGCTCTAACTAATTTTAGCACCAACGAAGATGCACCGGAATGATTCCCGCACATCCCTTCATGAACCTCTTTCATGACGTAATCTTCCTCCAAGGCTCCTAAAGATCCGGCCAACGGGCCTTGGAATGACCTTCTGTATAGCTGCCCCTCCCCCTCCTCCCCAGAGGCTGTAGCGAGTTTGCTTTGGTGCGGAGTGCCCGGGATAACTTCGGGTCTTTGGGCAGCTTGCCATGCTGAAGGTAATCAATGAACTCATTCCTCCAGTCCCAGACTAGGTTGGTTGTATTTACTTCATAATAACGGTGCACATCCAGTACCGAATGCATAAGCCGCACGACAGTACCGGAAATTGATCCCTTCATTTTTGTGGACGACCCCATATTGGCCAATACATGTGCTTTTAAACGTTTTCTTCTCTCAAGAGTGGGTGATTGACCACTCCTTGAACCGTGTGAGCTTAGTTTGAATTTTAATCACATACTGTTGCATGCGTTCATCTTTTGTGTCAAAGATCCCATAAACTTGGTTTACCACTAGCTGGGAATCATATTTGATGTCTATGACCTCAAAGCCCAGTCCCCGGGCCAATTCAAGTCCTGCAATCAATGCCTCATACTCGGCTTCATAGTTAGATAAAAGAACAATTTGTATGGACTACCTCAGGGTTTCTCCCGAGGGCATGATTAGGACCACCCCGAGACCGGACCCTTTAACATTGGAAACTCCGTTCGTGAACAAGGTCCAAACTACTAATGTCATTTTCGACACTATCACTGCCTCTTTCACAACCAGATGCAGTAACCCGAGGCTGAAATCGGCCACAAAGTCGGCCAAACCTATGACTTGATCGCAGTCCTAGACCTATACTTAATATCAAATCCACTAATTTCAACAACCCATTTGGCCAGCCGACCTGACAACTCAGGTTTGTGAAGAACATTCCGCAGGGAAAGGCTGTCACCACGGCTATCGAGTGGCACTGAAAAGATGGCCTAAGTTTTCTAGAGGTGAATACGAGAGTTAAGGCCCATTTTTTGAGGTGCAGATAATGAGTTTGCACTCCTGACAAAATTTTACTAACATAATAGATAGGAGATTGCGTACCTTTGTCCCCCCGGACTAGAACGACACTTACCGGTACCTCTGATACCGCTAAGTATATCAGTAATTGTTCGCCGTTCTCCGATTTGGATAGTAGCGGAGGGCGTGATAGATAACATTTCAGGTTTTTTAAGGCCTGTTGGCATTCTGGGGTCCATTAAAAGTTTCTCTTTTTCTTCAGAAGTGAAAAGAAGTGATGATATTTTTTCGAAGACCGAGAAATAAACCTTCTTAGAGCAGCCAATATTCCGGTTAGCCTTTGCACTTGTTTCACGCTTGTCAGCTTGTCTGGGATGTCCTCGATGACTTTGATCTTATCGGGATTTACCTCGATCTCTCGTTGTGACACCAGAAAACCCAAGAATTTATCGAAGTTAACTCCGAACGCGCATTTTTCGAGGTTGAGCTTCAAGTTGTGCTTTCTTAGGATATCGAAGGTTTCTTGGAGGTATTTTAAATGGTCACCTAGACTCAAAGACTTGACCAACATATCATCTATGAATACTTCCATTGTCTTACCTATTTGTTTTTCGAACATCTTGTTCACGAGCTTCTAATAAGTGGCTCATGTGTTCTTAAGCCCGAAGGGCATCACATTATAACAATATATGACAAAGTTCGTTATGAATGAAGTTTTTTCCTGATCCTCCGAGTTCATCTTAATTTGATTGTCCCAAAATAGGCATCGAGGAAACTCACTAACTCGTTCTTGGCCGTGGTGTCAATCATTTGATCGATGTTCGGTAGTGGGAACGAGTCTTTCGGGCACGCCTTATTCAAGTCCTTATAATCTATGCACATTTGATTTTATTATTCTTTTTCAGAACTACAACTACATTAGCTAGCCAGTTGGGATACTTTAGCTCCCGAATTGAACCGATGTCAAGTAACCGAGTTACCTCTTCTTTGACAAGCCTATTTCTGACCTCGTCTATTGGGCGCTTCTTCTGCCTTACCCTTGGGTCCAGGCTTAGCTTGTGCACGACCACCTCTAGTGAGATACCTGTCATATTCACGTGCAAAAATTCGAAACAATCAACGTTAGATTTAAAGAAAAAAATAAATCCTAACCTGAGCTCGGGGTTGAGTCCTGTCCCTAAGTGAAATTTTCTCTCTAGGAATTTTTCGAACAAAGCCATTTGTTCGAGTTCTTCTATCGTAGACTTGGTCGCATTTGTTTCTTCCGGTACCTGAAAATATCTTGGTACCTAGTGGGATTCCGATGACTCTTTGCCTTTGTGATCTTCACTCGATTAGGGAGCATGCATCGATTCTTGTAATTGCTATGTGTTGAGTTCCTTCCCTTTACTGTTGGAAACCGATACCGCGTTCATTTCCCTTGTTGTCGATTGACCTCCTCTTATTTGTTTGATTCTCTCTAGAGTTGGAAATTTCAGTAGTTGGTGATATGTCGATGGTACGAACTTCATCTCATGTAGCCATGGTTTGCCGAGAATTATGTTATAGCCCATGTCACCGTCCACCACTTCAAATAAAGTGGTCTTCGTGAACCATTCGACATCCATGGACATCAAGATATCCATTTGTCTTATCACACTCGCTAAGTTGAACCCGGTGAGGAGCTTTGTTGCTGGAATGATGCTTCCAATAAGTTTGGCTTGTTCCATCATCCTCCATTGAATGATGTTGGCTGAACTTCCTGGGTCAACCAAAACACATTCAATCTTAAAATCTAAAACATTAAGGGAATTTACCAGGGCATCATTGTGCGGTAGAAGAAGTCCACCGGCATCTTCTTCCGTGAAGGTGATGTTGTCTTCGGCGACTTCCCGGAGTCTCTTGCTATGAGCCACTAATACCTTTGTCTTCTTTGCTGCCGAGAAAGTTACACCATTGATCTCGTTCCTCCCGAAAATCATGTTGATAGTTAGTCGATGAGGGTCTTACACTATCGTTGAGGGTTCTGCATTGTCTTGGCTGCGGCCATAATTGTTCTTGACCCGGTCGCTTAAGAATTCCCTGAGATGGCCTATGTTTAACAGTATTTCCATCTCCTCGCGCAGATGTCGGCAGTTCTCGGTTCGGTGGCCATGAGTCCAATGATATTCGCACTATAAATTAGGATCCCTATGGCTTGGATTAGATCTAATCGGCCTCAGGAATTGTGATTCCTTGATGTTTCTCATTGTCGATACCAGCTCCACTATGCTAACATTGAAATTATACTTTAACAGCCTGGGATAAGTGGAATCCCGGGAACCCGATTCCTCTTTGTCCTACAATGACCTATTGTTTCGGCCGCGTCCAGTTCTTCTACCGGGGGAGAACATATCCCTTGACCGGAACCCTTTGCTTCCTCGTCCTTCGGCCCTCTCGTAGGGCAAGAATCGTCCCTTAGAAGATCGCCGATCTGCATCAAAATCATCTTTTGATTTATCCATGTTCTTTTCTCAGTACCGACCCTTGGTTGATGCCGGGGACCCGAGCTGATCATCTTCTATCCTTATCTTTGATTCATAACGGTTATGGACATCCACCCACGTAGTTTCTTGTAACTCAAACGTGCTATCTTTTTGCTTTCGGGAGGCGTCAGAGCTCCTCAAATTCAACCCCTTAGTAAATGCCTTAGCTGCACATTCATCCGACACAGTCAGTAACATTTTCTCTTTCTGGAACCTATCACAAACTCACGCAGCAGTTCGGACTCTCCTTGCAAATTCTAAATATGTCCGCCTTCCAGGCCTGGACCTTCCTGGTCCCGGCATGGGTCTTGATGAAAGAATCTGTGAGCATCTTAAAGAAATCTATTGAGTATTTGGGTAGGAGTGAATACCATGTCAAGGCCCCATTCATGAGGGTTTCTCCAAATTTCTTCAGCAGGACCGACTCAATCTCATGTTGGGCCAAGTTATTTTCTTTCACCGTCATTGTATAAGTTTTGATGTGCTCCTGAGGGTCTGAAGTCACATCATACTTTGGTATGTCTGGAATTTTGAACCATTTCGAAATCAATTTTGGTGTTGCGCTTGGTTTGAACGGCATTTGGGTGTACTTCTTGGAGTCCGGGCCTTTCAACACTGGTGGTGCACCCGAAATTTGGTCCATTCGAGCGTGGAACACTTTCGCGTTTTGATCCATCCGCTCGTTCATTTCCCTCATAAATCTCATTAGTTCGATTTTGAAAGGTTCGTTGCCATTATTGTTACCGGAACCACTGCCAATCCTCTTGGCTTCGTCGAAGCCGACCTCACCCCTCAGGGTGTTGTTATCAACTCTTTTTGCTATTTGATTTGCGGGAGCACAGGGAGGAACATGAACTCTTCCATTCATGTTGTTGGAAGCACCTAACAATGCCTACTTTCGTTTTGTCATGACCTGGTCTTGCCTTGAGAGATGGCCCATGATGGCCTTTTGCTGCTCTCTCAAGATACTTATTGTTTCCGCAATGTGCTCATCCTCAGCGTCTTCAGGAGTCATCTCCCGCACATGTCGGGGATATTGCCTATCATGGACCGGAGTTTCTACTTCCCCATCCCATCATTGCGGGCATCACTGATTGAATCCTCATGTTGAGGCAAATTTTCTTGTGCCTTAACGTTATGTGTGATGTTGACTTAATTAGCTGCCATTTTTCTCTATGAAACAAAGAATCAAGCAAGTTAGTAATAGATGCAAGGATCAACTCAATTACGCAGCTGTCTAAGTCCCACGGTGGGTGCCAATTGTTTACCCATAAAATGGCATAATTAAATTTGTTACGTGGTTTATAGATAAGTGAACTGATTTGATCCCAAAATGATAAATAAATTAAATGAAACTATAAGACTTGGCGTTGAAATTGAAAGAAATAGCAAGCTTGGTTCTGATAGATGGGCTTCCGAAGACAGCGATAAGAATAGTACTAGACAGGAAATAAAATTATATTATTTTGCTCGATAATAAAATGTATCATAAGTTTAGTTAGATATTACGTGTGTTGTAATGGTTATTAAAGTCACAATTTATAGTTATACCTAAGGAACAAGATGTAACGACCTGATCGGTCGTTTTGAGAATTAGCGTTCCGTTTGGTAGCTTAAGGTCTTGAGCAACTTCGTATCATCTATTATAACTTGCATGAGTGGCCGAGTTAGGTTTTCGGATGATTCGGGATTGATTTGGAAGGATGATTCTTGTTTTAGAAGTTTAAGTGGTAAGAGTTGACTGGAGTTTGCCTTTTGTGTAGATGACTCTGGAATGGTGTTTTGATGATTCCAATAGCTTCTTATGGTGATTTTGGAATTAGGTGTGTGTCCGTATATGGATTTAGAGGTCCTTAGGTTGATTTGATGTATTTTGGCGAAAATTAGGAAGTTGAAGGTTTGGAAGGTTGAGAGGTTTGATCGGGAGTTAACTTTGTAGATATCGGGCTCGGACTCTAATTTCGAGAGTTGGAATAGCTCCACTATGTCATTTGGGACTTGCATACAAAATTTAACGTCATTCCGGGTTGATTTGATATGATTCGGCGTGAGGGGTAGAAGTTTAAAGTTCATAAGTTCAATTTGTGGCGCGATTCGTAGTGTTGGTGTTGTTTGATGTGATTGAGGCCTCGAGCAGGTTCGCGTTATATTATGGGACTTTTTGTTATATTCGGACGGGGTTCCGGGGGCCTCGGGTATATTTCGGATGAGCTTCGAGCCATTTCGTCATGTTTTAGAGTTGCTGGTTTTCTGATGCTTCAGGTACTCTATGTGATCGCGGGTATGCTGCCGCGATTGCGATATGTTGTGCAGTTATTCTTCGCGTTCGCATAGTTGTTTCAGCGCTCGTGATGCTTGAGTTGTTTGAAAGTCGTGTTCTCGTCATAAAGATTGTGATCGCATTGTGTTGTGGAAGGAAGCAGGCTCGTTGGCTTACGCTTTCGCATTCGCGCTTGTGTGGTTCGATGGACTTCATGATCGCACTGCGGTATACGCGATCGCGTAGTGCATTTTCGGGGCCGTTATTGTTTCTTCTTTGCGATCGCGATGAGCAAATGTCTGAGCACAATATAAAGTACTCTATTTCGAAGGCTTTTGATATTTTATCACTTTGTGAGTTAGAGAGCACGGAATTTGGGCGATTTTGGAGGGGATTTTCACACTTTGGATTGGGGTAAATATTCTTTACCCGAATTTGATTATATTTCATGATTCTATCTTTATTTTTATCATTAATATAGTGATTTGAATGAGAGAAAATGAATCTTTTTGTACAACTTTAAAAAATATAAAATGAGGATTTGAATGTCGATTTGATATCGGAATTGGATAATTTTAATATGGTAGAACTCGTATGGGAATGAGTGTTCGGATTTTGTAAATTTTATCGGGTTCTGAGGTGCGAGTATGGGGTTGAATTTTTGGGTTTCATTAAAGATCGAAGATTTATTATTCGGAATTGTTTCCTATGATTTTTATTTATGATATGAAGTTATTTTGGCTGTAGTCGAGGGCTTTTGATATTTTATCACTTTTTGAGTTAGAGAGCATGGATGTGGACGATTTTGGAGGGAATTTTCACACTATGGATTAGGGTAAGTGTTCTTCACTCGGATTTGATTATATTTCATGATTCCATTTTTATTTTTATCATTAAATTAGTGATCTTAATGAGAGAAAATGGAAAATTTTGTAAAACTTTCGAAAATATAAAATGAGGATTTGAAGGCCGATTTGATGTCGGAATTGGATAATTTTGGTATGGTTGGACTCGTATGGGAATGGGTGTTCGGATTTTGTAAATTTTGTCGGGTTCTGAGGTGCGGGCCTGAGTTTGACTTTTTAGTTTTCATTAAAGATCAAACTTTATTATCCAGAATTATTTTCTATGGTTTTTATTTATGATATTAAGTTATTTTGGATAGATTTGAGCTGTCCGGATGTTGTTTCACTCGAGAAGGTCATTTTAGAGTATCGGTTTAGCTTTTTTGAGGTAAGTATTTTGCCTAACTTTGTGTGCGAAAAACTATCCCTTAGGATTTGAGTCGTTTGTGCTAATTTTGTTATGTGAAAGCCGTGTACGGGAGGAGACGAGTACGTACTAAGGCTTATTTGTGAAAATTGATCGGTCTAGACTCTTAAGCTTCTTTTTATGTATTTATTTAAAATTGTTAGCACATGTTATATTTTTAATCGCCATGTCTACTATCACATGCTTTATTTGAAGTTGTCGTTACATGTCACATACTCTACTTGTTGAGTTAGCTCTTATATGGTTTATTTTAAGTTGTTACCACTTTTATCAATATGTGATCTCTTTTATTGTTGAGTTACTCTTAGTTGAAATTTGTTGTACATGATACCTTTTGTTTCGTGCCATCTCTCTTTCATACACTAGAACCTAGAGTTTGCCATATCATGGAGATACTTTCAGTATTGAGTTTATCATTAAATAATTAATTGGAATTGAGATTATCAAAGTCATTAATTTATTTTAAATTGAAGTTGTGTTTAAAAGGGATGTTGTTCCATGTGAGTTACTTTCTCGTTTGTTTACCTATTATTGAGATTTTATACACATTGTGTTTGAGTTGTGGGCTATTTGTTGTGGAAATATTGATATTGTTAGATCTTTAGAAAGGTTGTGGCCTATGGGCACTTGTGTTACGAGTGATACGTCGCGTTGTTGTGATGTTAGCATTTGTGAATTGTTGTGTGGTTTGGTTGTTTTTATGCGGAGTATAAGGGTGGCATCTCACCATTGTTATTATGTGAGGTATAAGGGTGGCATCTCACTGTTGTTAAATGTATGGAGTGATACGGGTGACTATTGTGTCATTGTGCAGGCGAATTGATAAGGGTGGCTATTATACGGAATGATAAGGGTGGCTATCAGAGAGATAAGGGTGGCAAATATTATTGTCTGGGCGGAGTGATAAGGGTGGCTATTATACAGAGTGATACGGGTGGATATCAGAGAGATAAGGGTGGCTAATGATATTGTCAGGGCAGAGTGATATGGGTGGCTATCGGAGGGATAAGGTTGGCTAACGATATTGTCAGGGCGGAGTAATACGGGTGGATATCAGAGAAATATGGGTGGCGATGTCAAGGATGATGTGTGATGGCTTGGGGGCATTGTGTTGGTAATTTTTGTACGATAGTATTTTTTTCCTTGAATATGTCATACACCTTATGTGACTTATTTTTTGCTTCGATGAGCTACTCGATGTCTTTGATATTACTTATTGACTTGGGCTGCAGTAGTACACTCGCACACGCATACACCGTAGCATGCCACTTATACTAGCTCACGATTATGGACTTTACATTTATTAATCATGCCCATGTGTTCTTGTATTATCTATTTTCACGTTGCTATTGAGCATGTGATCATGCCGGGCGGATTGTGATTGTGATCCCGTGACCACGTCGGGCGGACTGTGTTATTGACCTTGTGACCACACCAGGCGGATTGTGATTGTTAGCCTGTGATCATGTCGGGCAGATTGTGATATTGAGCATGTGACCACACCGGACGGATTGTCATTGTGAGCTTGTGATCATACCGGGAGGATTGATATATTGGTACTTGAGTTGTCCGTGCGGTTGTGATTCGAGATGCGGGCACGAGGTGCCATGAGTATATGATGATGGGTTGAGACCCGTGACTTATGACTATGAGATGAAGCATCACTGAGTGATTTCGTTGTGAAACTTTTGTTAGAACAACTTGATTTATTGGTTGTCATTGTATTCCTTATTTGGATGCAATGATACTTTTATGGTGTTCCTACTGCCTTATTGTTTATATCACATGTTGATTCTTGTTGTCATTTACTGATTTTCGCTTTCCTTTATTAGCTTTGTACTTCTATACTGCACAAGTTATTTTGTCTAATGAGTGTCTTGACTTATACCTCGTCACTACTCCACCGAGGTTAGTCTTGATACTTACTGGGTACCGACCGTGGTGTACTCATACTACACCTCTGCACATTTTTTGTATTGGAGATACTGGACTCGGGCTGAGTTAGCTTGTTGATCGCAAGGATTCAAGGTAGAGCTGCTTGGTCGTCGCAGTCCCTTGGAGTCCTTTCCTTATATTGTACTGTCAATTTGTTATTAAAACAGTATTGTATTTCGATCCTTGAGATCATTCCATATACTTAGTTAGAGTTCGTGACTCTGTATTACCAAATCTTGGGAGATTGTTATAATTATTGTCGCGTATGCTTATTCTGCTTTCGCTTCAGTTTTTATATTAAACTATGTTTCAAATTATCATTATTCAAAACTGGCTTAATCGTTGTTAGTAATCAGCTTACCTAATCTTAGAGACTAGGTGTCATCACGACGCATGTGGTGGGTTTTTGTGTCATGTCACAAGATCCTAGGATCAAGCCCCTCTTCAAAGACAATAAAGGGGGGCATTGATGAATATGTAATGGCACAGCATGAATGCCAAAATTCTCTGTAACGGCTGCATATTTAATATAGAGGAATATTCTTCATTAAATGTCATCCGGTGACAAACATTCGTTTGTTTCTCGTGACCGCGTTCCCTTCGGATCTATCCGATACCAACCGAAGCTATTGTCTTCGGTCTTGATTTTCATTCGATTTATCTTCCGTTTGTCTCCGGTTTCATGTGTCACACAATCATTAAAACATTTAATATAAACTAAGTTTACCCGTACAACACGTATATCCAATTTTCAATACAATGTATCAAAAACCTGATAAGAAATGACCTCTGCATTACAATCATTGCACTATTAATCTCTATATTACAATCCGTGCTTAACTTAGTCTCTAAACCAAATGATCCCTATACTATAGTAGAAAACTTCAAACCGAGGAATAATAGTACACATTTTAAAAAAGACAAGTCATAATAGTGAAGTATATTGAAAAATCACAATGACAAAACAAAAACGCTAAATCCAAGTTCTAACTGACAAAGAAACGTATAAAACTTCTGGGTACATTTTTTTTTTGTTTTTCTTTTTTGCTTTCTGTACTTAAAGAAAGAATGTTCTTCACATGAAAATACCATAGTAAATGATGAAACCCAGAAAAAGCTTCGAATTTATGGTAAGGAATGATGCTTACCTTAGAGAGAAAATAAAGAAGAGATGTAACGGTGGAGTGATCGAGTGAAGGAGGGAGAAAGTGTTTGTGTTTATTTAGGAGTGATTTTCAAAACTTAAATGAACGGATTTCCTCCTCTTTGTTAGCTATTCTCTCCATTTCAATTTACGTGAACATGTTTGATTGGGCATGAAATTTAAGAAAAAATGAAGACTTTTAGAATTTGTGTTCCTAAACAAGTCAAAAAAGGGTCTAGAGTATTTGTGTGATTATAAAAGCTTCTCATTAAGGATAAAATCGAAAGTTTAAGCTAAATTATTTGAAACAGACCAAAAACAAATAGGTTAATATGAACCGGAACAAAGGGAGTACTTATTTAGTAGTGATTTACGGATGGTATCTAACTGTGAGACATTCAAAATTCAAGNAACGCTAAATCCAAGTTCTAACTGACAAAGAAACGTATAAAACTTCTGGGTACATTTTTTTTTTTTTTTTTTTGCTTTCTGTACTCAAAGAAAGAATGTTCTTCACATGAAAATACCATAGTAAATGATGAAACCCAGAAGAAGCTTCGAATTTATGGTAAGGAATGATGCTTACCTTAGAGAGAAAATAGAGAAGAGATGTAACGGTGGAGTGATCGAGTGAAGGAGGGAGAAAGTGTTTGTGTTTATTTAGGAGTGATTTTCAAAACTTAAATGAACGGATTTCCTCTTCTTTGTTAGCTATTCTCTCCATTTCAATTTATGTGAACCTGTCTGATTGGGCATGAAATTTAAGAAAAAATGAAGACTTTTAGAATTTGTGTTCCTAAACAAGTCAAAAAGGGGGTCTATAGTATTTGTGTGATTATAAAAGCTTCTCATTAAGGATATAATTGAAAGTTTAAGCTAAATTATTTGAAACAGACCAAAAAAAAAGAGGTTAATATGAACCGGAACAAAGGGAGTACTTATTTAGGACTGATTTACGGATGGTATCTAACTGGGAGACATTCAAAATTCAAATGTACTCATGATTATTTTTTTCTTTTTTTCCAATTCTTTTATTTGGTGGAAAAGTTATTTATCTAGTAAAGAATTTCTTTATTTACGCCAACTTTTTTTATCATTTGTTGAAAATTAATTTCTTTCACACTTTATAAATATTTTTAGAAAATTAAGTTTGTTCATCTGTTGAATCTTTATCTTTTCACTCTCTTCGAGAGTCTGTTTTTCATTTATTCTGAATTCCAAGTACTGCCACAGATTAATGTATCCAACGTTGTTTGTTCCATTCATGTGTAAAAATATTACCCCTCTCATTCACAATAAGTGATTTTTTGACTTTTTTTTGTGATTTAAAATAAGTGATTTTTTCAAATTTCAAGAATGAATTAATTATTTTTAGTGTTAGGAGTGTTTATGTGAAGAGATAGTAAATATTAATATGGTCAATTTTATTGCTAATTAATGTTAAAAAATAAATTTCTTAATTTGTGTGAAAACAACCAAAAAATTAGTTATTGTGGACCGAAAAGGGTAGTATCTTTGTTCGTTATATGCATGGTGGAATATTAGAAAACTTTTGGTTTCCATATTATGGGAAGTGCTTAGGAATATTTTTCCTACTTTGGTCCTAGAAAAAGTATATAATGCCGCCGTTAAAAGTTATGCTTGTGATGTGTGAAACTTTAGTAAAGTGAAGAGTAAGAGAAAGATATATGGAGTACTAAATTACTTGATGGTGGGGTTGCTGGGAATCAATATTAGAAATTCCTACAGCTAAGCCAATAAGCCATCTCATCAAGAATTCCAACACGTTTTAGCAATCTATATGATTCACGTTGGCTTGGCTATTTTTTCTAATTCATCGGATACTTTGCTACCTTCCGGCTGTTAGGTTTCGAGAACGGTGTTTCGTGAATGGGAAATGGAAGTGGTAGCTTTTAAATTGCACTTCTTCGTCTTACCTTTTTATTGTCTATAAATTTAGAGGCTTAGCTTTATTTTTCAAAAAAATAAAAAATTTGAAAATTTCTCCCATCTTTTCTATATTATTGTATTAATGTTTTAAATAAACATAAGTGTTAAGTGTGATTTGCTCCGTTTGTTGAGTTCATTGATATTCTGTAATTTCGATTGACAGTATTACAAAATAGTTTTTCCGTTTTATCCTGGGAGAAAGTAATCCATAACCTTGGGCAACGGTGAATGAATTAAATTCCTTAAGGACACACAAGCAACTTGTGGGCTCGAAAATTATATTATGTTTAATGTTTCGTCGTTTCTNCATTTATTCTGAATTCCAAGTACTGCCACAGATTAATGTATCCAACGTTGTTTGTTCCATTCATATGTAAAAATATTACCCCTCCCATTCACAATAAGTGATTTTTTGACTTTTTTTTTTTGTGATTTAAAATAAGTGATTTTTTCAGATTTCAAGAATGAATTAATCATTTTTAGTGTTGGAGTGTTTATGTGAAGAGATAGTAAATGTTAACATTGTCAATTTTATTGCTAATTAATGTTAAAAAATAAATTTCTTAATTTGCGTGAAAATAACCAAAAAATTAGTTATTGTGGACCGAAAGGGTAGTATCTTTGTTCGTGATATGCATGGTGGAATATTAGAAAACTTTTGGTTTCCATATTATGGGAAGTGCTTAGGAATATTTCCCCTACTTTGGTCCTAGAAAAAGTATATAATGCCGACCTTAAAAGTTATGCTTGTGATGTGTGAAAATTTAGTAAAGTGAAGAGTAAGAGCAAGATATATGGAGCACTAAATTACTTGATGGTGGGGTTGCTGGGAATCAATATTAGAAATTCCTACAGCTAAGCCAATAAGCCATCTCATCAAAAATTCCAACACGTTTTAGCAATCTATATGATTCACGTTGGCTTGGCTATTTTTTTCTAATTCATCGGATACTTTGCTACCTTCCGGCTATTAGGTTTCGAGAACGGTGTTTCGTGAATGGGAAATGAAAGAGGTAGCTTTTAAATTGCACTTCTTCATCTTACCCTTTCATTGTCTATAAACTTAGAGGCTTAGCTTTATTTTTCAAAAAAATAAAAAATTTGAAAATTTCTCCCATCTTTTCTATATTATTATATTAATTTTTTAAATAAACATAAGTGTTAAGTGAGATTTGCTCCGTTTGTTGAGTTCGTTGAAATTCTGTAATTTCGATTGCCAGTATTACAAAATAGTTTTTCCGTTTTATCCTGGGAGGAAGTAATCCATAACCTTGGGCAACCGTGAATGGATTAAATTCCTTAAGGACACACAAGCAACTTGTGGGCTCGAAAATTATATTATGTTTAATATTTCGTCGTTTCTCTTCCAACCAAGAGGTTGTGAGTTCGAGTCACCCCAAGAGCAAGGTGGGGAGTTCTTGGAG